>PVKH010032876.1:0-12098 GCA_004027955.1 Chaetophractus vellerosus | reverse complement strand
ACTTGCTTGGTTGCTAGGTCAAAATGAGCCAAAACAAATATGCAAAGAAAAATCCCCTGCATAGTCCTTTGTCTAAAACTTGCTTTCGGTTCCTGTAACTAGAGTATAAAAAGAACTTAAACCCTGCTTCGGGGTTCTCACCTCCGTAAAGGTGTTGAGCCCGGCCGCTTGAATAAAGGTTCTAAAAACTCTCTTCACTGGGTGCCGAGTCTTACCTTAACTTAAAGTGTTCAATGCACTTCACTTAGGGATGTGTAATCTGTTATTTTCTCCTGTTTCTGTTCTCTTCTCCCATTTTCTCAATAAACTACTGGCCTAACTAAACTGGCATGTTCTTAAATTTTTTTATGAAATATAGCCCAAAACCTAGAGGAATCCATCATCCCCTGAACTTCCCCTGGCTTCAGTAGTAAGCAACTTGTTGGCATGGAATGGCATCATGTAATCATTTAGAAAAAAGTAGTACTTTGGAGTGAATTGAATGCCTACTGTGTGCCAGGCATTATGACAGGGGTTTAAACTACAATGGTGAGGCAGCTGAAGTACAAGCTCAAAATTGCCATAATACAATTACATATTGTTTCTTTAAGGATTAAAATGATATACTTGGTTTTTAGGTCATGCTCCTGACCATTTTTGTTGGGATGATCACAGCATTCTTAGTTACTCTATAATTGGACCATGGGGGGAGGGGGGGGAGGCGCAGTTTCTGCCCTCTGCTCACTCCACCAAGATGATATCTTTACCTTGTATTCAATTTGTTTTTCCCAACCTAGAATGAGAAATGGGATTCTAAATTGTCTAAGATGGAGGTGAGAAAGAAAGCATAGAAGCTGGGCGAGAGAAGAAAAAGCAAACAATGTATAATTTTTACCTTGCGAAGGCAGGGAGTAAAATGAGCAAAAGAAAAAGCCATTAGAGTCATGTTAAATTCTGGGCTATAATGTGGAAACACATCATGAGAAAAGTGTTAATCTAATGCTAGGCACACTGTAAAAATCTGTCAATCCAAAACAGTGTTCCATCTTCAAGGGAATAGAGCTTGGTATTTCTTGGAAGCATTGATCAGTGTAAGTGCATGTTGATAAAGGCTTTTGTGTTTGCATTTAAGTGTTAATCAATCACATTTTATTAAAAATTTAAGGCAGAGGTGAGAATGGAAAAGGGTATGGATCTGTGCTTATGACGAAGAAGTCAAGTTCAGATCTATTCTGAAATGATTTGAAATTTTCCTAATGTGTGGAATGTAAGGGCCATCTGGATAACAGCTACTGCTGGTGGTAATAGTGAGCTGGGGATTGGGGGTAGGGTTAATGAACATTTATTGACAAACCTATACTTTCCAATAGGGGAAGTAAAGTGCATTTCAATGATGTCTACATGAAATAGTGCATCCCAGCAATCAATTAATTATTCCACAAATAGCTATAGTAATAATTATCATCTTAAGTGATTTGAATAATGCCATTTAAAAAGAAATTTTTAAAATGGAAAGTTTTAAACCATTGCAAAACATGTTGGAAAGGAAAGCTGGGGTACAAATCAAAGTGGAAGAAAATTAATCTGTTTTTAATTTTAAACCAGATGAGCTTCCTAAACGGTAAGCCTCAAATGAGTTTCATATTTTCCCTAATACCAATCCCCTAAACTCTGGAGGAAGGTGGGGATGGAGTGAGGTGGGTGAGGGTAAGGGGATCAGGCAGGGCCTGGGGATAAGAGCATGCAGTTTGGAGCAGCCTCCCCCCACTTACCCCAGTTTATCTTACAAATATTAGCCCTTTCTAAGTAAGCCAGTATATGAAAATGGTTAGAAAAACCATTTTAAACTAAATATAGGATATAGTTGGATTAAATCAGGAGGAGATGCAAAGATATAAATTTTTGTAAAATAACCAAAGTATTTATTAAGCATTTCCTCTGTTCCAGGCCCTGGGTCATCCTGTGGGGATATAATGTTAAGCAAGATAGAAACATTATACTCTCAAAAAGCTCAGACTCTTTAAGTTGAGGGGTAAATAAATAAGCAGTTATAATACAGTGTCAAAAATAATCTGCTGGGGGATTCCAATGTGCCAAATACCCCCCAACCACCAGCCCTCATCCCATTCAGATCTTGAGATTTGAAGAGAAAGCTCTCTGAACCCTTATTACCCCATCCATAGAAGATAAATAAATACAAGGTTCTCATTTTGTGGGATGGAGATACTTAGGGTAACTTGGGAATGTCAAGAGATGAATGAACTGTTGGGACTGAATGGGGCTGCTTAGTAAAGTTTTTAGTAGTAGTATGTGGTGGATAAAATGTCAGAATTTAAAGGATCATTTGCATTACTATAAAGCAAAGGACTATGAAGTTACAAGGAAGCCATCTTTATTAGTCTGCCAAAGAGATGCTGATGCAAAGTACTAGAAATCTGTTGGTTTTTATTTGGGGTAAAAGCTTCCAGTTACAAAGCCCTTAAAGAGTTCAATATAAGGTGCTAAAGAGTCCAGTACAAGGTTGCTTCTTCACTAAAGTCAGTTGCCACACGTTGAAGCAAGGTGGTTGCTGATCTCTGCGAGGGTTCAGCCCTCCCCTCTGGGCTTCCTTTCTCTCAGCTGCAGGCTGGCATAGTGCTTGTCTCTCAGGGCTTCCTCTCTCACTGGCATAGGGCTCATTTCTTCCCGGGCCTTCTATATCAGTCTTGGCTCTCTTCCCAAGGTCAGCTGCAAACTATCAGGCAAATGGTTCATCTCTCCCTGGGGCCTCAGGATCAAATATGACAGAGCCCTCACTCTTCTGGTGTCTTTTTAGTGAGTGTCCATTTATATTGGCCCACCAAGGGGGCAAGACATAACCTGAGTCATGCCTTACTGATGTGGTCAAATTAAAACCCTAATCTTAACAGGTAATTTAATCAAGGGCCGTTCAACTGAATCCAATATAAGCAAAGGGTATCGCACCCAGAAGAATAGATTAGTTTACAAACATAATCTTTCTCTTTTTGGGATTCATAAATAATCCCAAACTGTCACACCATCCTTGAGGACTTCTAGTGTCTGGGCTACAGGCCAGTGGGGCACTGGTCCTCCATGTTCTTAGCATTGTGTTTATCTCTTATGAGAGCACTTATTACACCGTGATTGTCTGATTATTTACCTAACTCTTCCACTTGACTCTAAGGGTCATGGAGACAGGGATTCTACCCAGAAATGTTTGTGGGTTGAATAAGTGAGGAGAAGGAGCGCTGTGAAACAACTAGAAACAGCTATGTGAAGTAGCCAAGATATCTACAATAACTTGGAGAGTTTGCTCTGGGAAGATAGACATTAAATTTCCATTGCTGAGGTTTCTGACAGCTATAGCATAATGGCATAGGACTTCCTTGTAGCACCACACTTTCCAAAAAATGCTCTTAGGTCTCTTTCCTAAAGTCACTCCCCCACCCATCCACCCCAACTCCAGATAATCAGTGTATGACTGAATGTTTGTTTAGGTTGCAGCTCTCTCAGTTTTTGTGTTACTGTATTTTTGTTAAATGGGAATAATCTAGGATTGCAGACCCAGAAATACTACCATACTTTATCTCGAGTCATCTTAAGAGACTATTATATTAATTAGCAGTGATATTTATTTTCCAGCTAATTAGACTGCTTATCATATACATATCTTTGAATTGAAGTAGATTAATGACAAGAGTCTCATTTGAGCTTTCCCATTTTGAGCCAGAAGTAAGATTATTTCTAAAAATGTCTATAAAGCATATCCCAGAGGAATCAGGGAACTATGGGATGAGGACTTTGGTAAAAAGTGCTTTGGTGATAAACATTTTCATCTGAAATGTTGTAAAAACATACACATTGTGATGGGAAGGTGATAAGTAATTTCTTTTTAACTCAGAGCAACGGTGTTCCAATCTGGTTGAAAATCTGGGAAGTGCTGGAAGTCCCCAAAGCAAAGTGCCAGATGTCATTTCTGGATCCTAGATACATGGGCTTGGTTGCTAAGAAGATAATGCCTCCTCCCCTTCGCCACACTCATTTGACGCTGGAGCTACAGGGAGTTGATGTAAGCAGGGCAGGGATCTAACAATGTCAACTGTGCTTACATCATCCTAGCTGTGCGGAGCTGATGGGAATTCAGAATATCAAGCATCATATCAGGGGCAGTGACCAGGTGTGACTCATTTCCCTGGAGAAGGGGGAGTAAGGAAGGAGAGGACAGGATTAGCTCACACTGACACACAGCCTTTCAGCCCAAGCTATTTAAGTGGCTTATTTAAAAGCAGCAAAACATTGTGCCATTTCTCTCATTTTTCTACCGGAAACACTTTATATTCTAGCTCTTTGTATCTCAGTATAGACTCGAGTGTTTCAACATCATAACATATTTAAATACACAGTCCTTAGGATCATTTCTCTTTATATTATATAAGCTCAACAATGAGAGCGATTCAGACAAAGAATTTTGCTTTCTCTATTTTCCCTTCAAGTATCACCTAATGAACTTTTCAGATATCATTGAATTGACAAGTAGCTGAACAAAAGAGCAAGATTTAGGGCTGATGATACTGTTCTGGGCTTGCTAAGTAAGTAACAAAATTTCAGTATCCAGCAGAGTATGCTGCTTGGTACAGGATGGTGTACATAGTGAATGCTCAACATTTGCTTCTTGGGTGAATAATACGAAAATCCTGTATTTGTATGAGTGTGGCAACCAATATATAGGTTTTCATCAGCTTTTTGGAGTTGAACCTTTATCAATTGACTTTAAGTGATAGTGGATGGTAAAACCTGGTACAGTAATCATTTTGGCGGTAACATAGGTACTAGTTTCACAAATCTTTTCTTCATTTGGAACGTTTCATTAGAATGATTGGACTAAGGCAATTAAGACAGAGGGAGTGTACATCAAAGCAGCCAAAAAGCCTTCTACTTCCAAAGGTTTTATGTTTAATAGCAAAGCAGGAGGTACAGTGAACTGACTCATGATTGTATGCTCTCCAAAATGATACCAGTGTGTTTTGTCACTCTGCGAGTATTAATTTACTCCACATAAAAATGTCTTATGTCAGCCAGAATGCAAGGAAACAAAGGAAAATGTTGTTATCTTGTACCTCAGGGTGAAAAATGGACCATTTAGCTTTTCATTTACTGCACATGTTTAAGTAAGGTGGCATATGCATGACAGACTGTAAACCATTGCAATCTATGTGTATTGGTTGCAATTGGTATAGATTGAACAGCACAGAAATGGAATAATGTTTTTCAGATCAATCTATACAATACTACTTGTACAATACAGATGGGGTTATAGGCAATGGGAGGGGAGAATATGAAAAGGGAGGGATAACTTCTTTACAATGATATGTAGAATGACACATAAAGCTTCAGGTTGTTGTTATGAGATGATAAGTAAGTTGATAAGAGAGATGAAAGGATGTTAGGATGTTCCTAGAAGGCATCTTAAATTTCTAAAGCAGATGTTGAGACTTGTAGAACAAATTTACATTTCATTTCCCTGCTTTGAAAGTTACTTGGTAAGGGATTTCTTTGTCTTTCTGTATTCAATCACAATTTCTTATACAGGGAGATAAGAGATGCATACAATGATGGATAGTGATGTTTCATGATGATGAAGAAGAAGAAGAAGAGGAGAAGGAGGATCCTAGACAAATGATGCTAGACCACTATCTCATAGAATCCTCTAGAATATCCCAGGGCAATATCTCTATGTGCTTGAAGAGTTGCCGTCATAATGTTCCATGGATCACGACTGCTATAAAAGTCTCATATATTCTCCTTCTGCTTTCAGAAGAGTTTACAAGTCATTCTTGTTCCCTCTTGGGTGATTTATTTGACAAGATATGCTGAACTCTTTAGGAAGGAAGAAGAAAGTGTAAAAGTGAGGTGAAATTATTATTATAGAGACAGGTTATTGCTTCAGGTGAGATTCTTTGTGTTTTACATAATTTTATAAACCATGTGG
Organism: Chaetophractus vellerosus; assembly: GCA_004027955.1. Lineage (NCBI taxonomy): Eukaryota > Metazoa > Chordata > Mammalia > Cingulata > Chlamyphoridae > Chaetophractus > Chaetophractus vellerosus. The sequence continues at coordinate 6,130 of PVKH010032876.1, read as the reverse complement.
ACTAAGACCAAGTCTTCTCCCTGTGTATCCCACAGAGAAAAAAAAAATAGCATCCCTTACGACCAGTGGATTGAACAGCGCTGCAGCCTTTTTTCCTGTGGAGTTCAACCTTAATAATCAGCTTGAGATGGAAGGGAACAATTTAGAAGCTATATGGGGGCAATTCTGATAACTGCTCAGCAAATTCCTCTTCCTTCTCAAGTTGTGTTTGGGTGGGTATAATTGGGAGCCATGTCTACGTTTCTTTTGAAAGGAGAAATAGTTCCTTCTTTCTTCAGATCACATCTAGTGTAGAAAACTCCTCCACAATTCTGCTACTATAGGTTACTGAATTGTACTAGGTGTAAAGGAAGAATATGGGGCTCATGTTATCTTTGAGTCACTGTTCTTCAAAAGGTAAAAAAGGTCTGAGGATTCCTTAAGGAGTTCAAATTACTCTGAAAATCTGTGAAAATCCTTTTCCTATTTAGATTTCTCAAGGCCCTCTGGTAGTCACCTTAGGTTGACAAAGGTCATTAGATCTCTAGGGCCTGTAATAAGTGAATTATAATATTGATGCTTAGGTAGATCCCTTGTGCCTCTCCTGCTCCTAATCTGAACCCTGGCATGGTGTTTGGTCTAATGCTCTCAGTCAAAACAGTGTCCTAGGCAGTCTGCACTCTCTGTAAAAGATGCAGAGAAGAAGAAGGAGTGCAGAACTTACCTAATATATGCCCAATAGCTTTGTTGCAAGGACAATTGTAGACTCAACCCACAACTCCTAGAAGATTTATAAGTATTTGCCTAGATGTTGCCTGTAGAGTTTGTACTTTTTATGGAAACAGAATCATGTCAAATGGTATGCAAGTGACTAGACTTTATGCTATTAAGATGGTATAAGATATTTGGCCAAAGGCCCAGAGTATCCACATCCAGAGCTTTACTGCCATTACCACCTAGGAAGACTCCAAAAAATATTTGCCCAGAGGAGGCAAATCAAGGAAAAGTAACATGTTACTACCCAAATAGGGACTTTGGATCCAAATTCCATGGATTTGTCTGGACTTGGTGGAGAAGTCCTTTACTTAAGCAACGTATATGAAATAGCCTAAAAACCAGTGAAGCTGAAAGGTCTGCTTGCTTCATTTTTACCTCTCAGCTAATACCTTGGCATGGATATTACAATTTATGTCTCACACATCCTTGAGTAGCAGAAAGGAGTGTAAAAAATTGAGAGTGCTTTGCCTCAATGCCCAAATCAGGTGTGGATAATCTCTGCGAAGAGGTCCGCCTCCCCACCTCCACCCCACAACACATGTAGCATAACAGAGTTAATTCTGCTCTTAGAGCAGGCTTTAGGTTTTGTCTTAAATCTCCAGATTCCTGGGATAATAAATGTCCAAAAATAAACCTCGGGGCCATTCATAATTTCTTGGAATTGAGGCTCAGTGTGTGCCCTCTTATGTGACCAATTTAGATCAGCCTATCACCTATTTGGGGTTTCAGAGAAAGGTGGCCAGTGGAGAGGATAGGCAAAGAAGGGGTTATCCATATGTTTCCATCGACTAAGAAGCTCCTTCAAGAGACCAATAATTACTTCATTCTCTCTAGAAATGTTATGTTGTTCTTGGCATAAAAAAATTTAAATAGGCCATACCTGGTAGGATATTCCCTACTGGGATCTGTGCTATTAAAGTATTTATGTTTCTGGCTTTATGTGGCTCGTTATGACATAGATTCAGTTTATGAATGTTGAAGGAGTAAATAGGAAGTTCTTGCCACCAACAGACCCAGTGTGAGGCTCACATCATCACAGTAATTTCAATGGCATAGTGTGAAATAGAACCCAGAGCTTTCACTCTAGGATCACTGCCCTGACCAGATGAAGGTTTTTCCTTGTGCTTTGAAGCAGTGCTGCCTGAGGTGAATTTTGTACATATGCTTTAAATATCTCATTATTTTCTGGCAGGATCCCTTGTTAATGTTAAGTTATTTAGATATTATTTTACTGATATATATTTCAATTTTTCCTTTCTTATTTTACAACATTAATTTTGTTTTAATTCCCCTATCTCCTGAAGCACATCCCTTTCTTGCTTGGGGATATAGTTTTCCATTTGACACTTCCATTTTGATTGAGGGATCGAACAATAAAGACTAATCTGGGCACAAAGAACAATTGATTATTTATGTGAGTCAGAGAAATGTGTAGCTTTTTGTAGTGTGGGAAATGAAGAGAGTGAATATCTAATCCATCTGATTGATAGTTATATTAAAGGTTGTTGTCAATTAAATAAGCTCCTTTGGATTGATATGATAAGAGCCTTATGCTTTCTTTGAAACATTATTTCAGCAAATATTTTGTACTTATACTTTATTGCTTGTCCTTCTCTATTTGTCATCTGCAGTCCACCAAAGTTTTATAATATGAGTATTATTTAAAAATATTAATAGTTAGTTTGTGTTTTGAAAAATAGTATTCAACAAAACTATATTTTAGAGCATTGTGTGCTTCCTAAAAATAAATATTGACATTTAAGTTCCCAGGTTATTGCATTGATCTCTCTCCAGCAGCTCTGAAAATTTCCTTCAGGCCATATTATTTAACATAATTGACTTCTTACCATACTGGGAGATAAGGAACAATGTAGTTTAGTGTTCCAGTTTGGACCTGGAATGTTCTTACAGACCAAGGCAAAGCTATGATTTCCTCTATACCAGGAACTGGTGAATTTTCCCTGGATTTATGTATTCTACTTCATTGCTTTCCTTTCTTTTGCATCTCAACCCATCTTTGGATATTAGACAACACTTTCAAAAAGAATGTAAAATTCACCTCCAAAAACACTGTGGAGATAAAGGTTGTTCATTCTTTTTTTAGTGCCATCAGATTGATTTTTAACTTTTTGCTCATTTGGTTGGAAGTATTTTAGAAGCTGACAAGGCTCAGTTTAAGAAATATCCTGACTTAGTGACACTAATTCATTATGCATATCAGCAGCAGAGACTCGACTGTTTTTATTGCCTTCTATCCTGTAGTATATAGATCCTGAAAATAAACCCTTTTAATCACTATCATTATTTATACCCTTTTAGATGTCCTGAGTCACCAAACTCACTTTGATATAAACATGAATTGCATTTACAATGTTATAACTATTTTGTGTCCTATCTTTTTTTGGAAACAATGGGCCAGCAGAGATTGAAAAAATGATTATGTGATAGCACCATCCAGTTCCATCCAAATACAAATGCTGAAGACTTCACCATGCATACTGCTACCAATCACCTTTAGATAGAAAAGTGTACACCATCTGTTTTAGGAGCTTCCAAGTGTCCTAAGGTTGTCCATACCAGGAAGTTCAGATGGAATTCAGTATACTTAGCTTAACTTGAGCACAATTCTCAGATGTTACGCAGGGCCTCCCTTGACAGCAATGAGTAGAATATTAGACTATCCAACTTGATATCCAACATATGTTGAGCTCACTTGAATGACTAGAGATAGGCTGCAGATGTTGGTTTAACTGCCACTTGGATCTGCTGTAAGGAATATTCCAGGTCTTTACTCTTAACGTTCAGGCTCTATCTATCACATCCTTGGTCATGCTCCATTCCATTCTCCTTTCCTCCTGGCAGCCTGTGTGCTTCATCCAGAGCCCCCTGGTCAGCAGTGTTCAGGGTCTTTCTATTTGTTTATCCCATCTATTGCTATGTATAACTCTAAATATTCCTCGTTTTTCAAAAGCTTTTCTGTGCTTAATAAATCTTGACTTTTACAAAACGAAACCATGTGAATCAAAATAATTGTTTTTGATGGGGCCTTCAAAAACCATTTTGGAAGTTAAAAAAAAAAAAAAGAAAGAAAAATGACTGACTTAACTACTTGTACTCCTTCTATAAACATGCCAGTTCCCCTTGAGGCAATGTGAATACCTCTGACTGACTAGAGGAAATTCATATATGAGGAAGACAAAAACACAAGAAATTTCAAGTTATTATTCATGACATTCATTACATTTTAGAGATACATGTCCTCAAAGCAACTACTGAGAAAGGAGTCTTTATAAAGGGTAAAGAAAAAAAAAACTGCTGTAAGAGGATTATGGTAAATGGCAGGAAAGGAAGCTCCAGGAACCAAGCACTCCACCAGAACAACTATTAAAGAGGCAGGAACTGCCTGAAACAACTCTTTTGAAACTCCAGCATCCAGTAGAACACTGTACAGAATCCAGGGAAGAGGCTGGTAAATACCAGTAAGTTGCCCTCTCTGCATGGCAGTTATTGTTACCCATCCCCCAGGTTTGTGGCCAGCAGCAGTGCATCCCCTGATATAGCTTGCCGATGTCAGAAAGGGACATAAAAATCCACTTCCCCAAGATCCAGAGTGGACACGTGTTGATTGCAGAGCACAGCTTTTGATTAGCAACTTCAGATTACTGAGGATGGCCATTGTCCTGGCCTCCACACAAAGGTAGTAGAGGTGACTTAAAGATGGTACATATCCTCTGAGCTGTGGAGGGCAGTTGAAGGACTGCATTTGTTAGTCAGGTAAAAAAAGCACAGCTTTGGAGAGCCATGGAAGAAACTCCTGGTGCACTTCCTGATCCCTCCCTTATCCCCTCTCCAGAGCAGTTTGTAGCAGACTGGTACTTACTTTGTGGGTTCCTGGAGTTGTTCTGGCTGGGAAAAACTGACTTGGGAAATCCTCTCTGGTATGCCACCTCTCCCAGAATTTGCCATCCAGGCAAAAGCAGCTTGACACTATAAAGCAGTGTAGGAAACAAGTGAGATAGACAGCATAGGGAAAAGGCTTATCAGCTTAAATATGGCAGTAGAACACCCAGTAGAGGGAGAATGTCTGCCTCTGGGGAAGTAGAGGGAAAGCCTAATCCACTAGCAAACACAAGCCCAGGATAAGGCATAGGCCCAGAAAAGACAGGGAGGACCCTGTACTTTGCATTAGCCTTGGGAAAACCTTTCTGATAGGAGGGCTGAGGCTCAAGAAATTCTCTATCATATCACCAGCTAATTACAAGCTCAAAAAACAGACATCTCAGGGAATAAATTCCAGAGTTAGCTTTTTAAAATATTAAAGTGTATAGTGTATAACAAATGATTACAAGATAAGTAAAGGAATAGGAAATGATGGCCCATCCATAGGGAGAGGATAAAAATCAAGAAAACACAAACAAAGGAGACCAGACTGTGGACATACCAAACAAAACCTTAAAGACATGATTTTTGATATGCTGAAGGAGATGATGGAAAATACAGGAGAAAGCAAAAGGATATCAGGAAATCAATGAATGAACAATATGAGAATCCCAATAAGGGATAAAATTTTTTAAAAAGAGCCAATGAGAACTACTTGAGTTGAAGACCACAATAACTGAAATGAAAAATTCCCAGGAACAGGAAGCAGGTGTGGCTCAACCAGTTGGTTGCCCACCTACCACATGGAAGGTCCTGGGTTTGGGTCCTGGTGCCTCCTGAAAGAAGACGAGCATATGCCGCCCCCACCACAATGAGCAGATGCCACAAGCCAGCAGACACGGCAGTCCGCGGGGAGCAGATATGGCTCAGACCTCTGGAGACTTGTCTCTTGTTTGGGAAGTCCTGTGTTCAGTTCCCGATGCTTCCTGGAGAAGGCGAGCAAACAATGAGCAGACAGATGAGAGAACCATCTGGTGGGAGGGAGGGTAAATTAAAGAATTTTTAAAAAGAAAAAGAAGGGGCCGGCTCGATAGCCCAGTGAATAGGGCACCGGCATACCACATGGGAGGCCCTGGGTTCGGTTCCCGGGGACCTCTCCTAACGGGCAGACTGCCTTGAGAATAGCAAGCCATCATGGGCGGGCCAGAGCCACCGTGGGCAGGGCAAAAAACTGCCACGGACAGGGCAAAAGCCTCCACGGGCAGGGCAGGTCGCCCGCGAATGGAGCGCAGCCAGCCACCTGCGAACTGAAAGCCGGCCGTGAACAGAAGCAGAAGCCGCCCACAAGCGGGGAAAGTCACGCCTGCGCAGTGACCCAGTCTCGGCGCATCGCCACAGCAGGGGGGAAGGGGAGATATGTAATAAAATAAATAAATCTTTAAAAAAAAAAAGAAAAAGAAAATAAATAAATCTTTAAAAAATAAAATAAAAAATT
>PVKH010032874.1:0-12105 GCA_004027955.1 Chaetophractus vellerosus | reverse complement strand
AAAAAAAATAATGTTCTCAGGATCAGATGATTACAGTAATGATAACTTATGTTGCTGTTATTTATTAATGTGCCTTTCTTCCCCCAAATTAAAATATTTCCTCATCCATTTTCTCATTGACCTCACAGCATCTCTTTCACTTATGGGCCCTAAATTATGCAAGCATAAGATCAAATTTCTCAGTGTAATTATGACAGGTCATTTGAGCCAATTGCCCTTTTAGAGAATTGTTTCTAAAAGGTTGGGGGTAATATACAAATTTATGAAAATATGCAAGAAATTACACAGAGTAAACATTTTGTTGAGTGGCTTTGAACCAAGGGACCATGAGCAAAGGACACTCACTACCTATGAAAAGAGGGGTTGGATTCGTTGATCTTTAAGATCCGTTCCAGACCTCTACATTCTGACACCATTATTTATTGAACAGCAAGGACAAATCTCAGATCCTACTATGGAGCCCCTTTAGGTTAAGTATATTTGCATTTCTATGTAGGTCCATAAAAGCCATGCTTATTTTTTCAGTGCTGACTTTCCTAAACTGGCTAACAACTGTGCAGGCAGGGGAAGGGCCCCAGATGGCTTCACTTTTCTCTGATGAAGAGCTACCTGGAAAATAGGGTTTACAAAAGCTTTCCTTTGTTGGTTGTCTGCAGGGTGCAAGTGAGGGGCCTGAGATTTGAGGAGGGCAGAGGCAGTGATGGGTGAATGAATCCTTTCTCACCATTCTAGAGCTCATCCTCAATGAGGTGTCTATTACGTGGGAGGTGGAAAGGAATCTGATGGCGTCTGTCTGTTTTGGCAGACTGTTCCCTGAAGATGCACACATCCAGAGAATGACAGAGAGCCATTTTTCCAGCCAGGGCTAACTTGTGTTCCCATAACACTGTGGGCAGCTGGAAATGCAAGCCACACAGATTTGTCCCCAACTTGTGAATAAACAGCCCTCTGCTTCCAGATATATCGTCCCTAGATCACCTTTCATCCCTTGAATAATCACTTTTAAAATTAAGGAAAGATGTTGAAGAGATTTATTTTTTAGTCCCAATGATCATAGTAATAATGAGATTAAAAACTTTCTTAGTCCTTATCATCAACATCCCCAAAAGCAAAGGCTGCAAATGACAAGGTCCCTTCATTAGATTCCTTGAAATCTGCAGAATAACAATTTATCCACAGCCCTTGATTTGCATGGACTTATTGTTCTGAGAGTCCAGATTCAAATGGCTCTCAAAGTGAGCTCTCTACCCAGCAAGGAGCAAAATTACACTTTGTTGACAAACCACACTTTCCACAAACCACCTGCTCAAAACTCCAGTTCTCAGAATATAAAGTATCATAATAGTTTTGATCCAGAAAGGCCATAAGAAAAAGAAGCTAAGGACCTCTTCATTAGAGTTTTCAAAAGTCTTTTAAAAACTCTTTTATACAGAATGTGCAGCTGCCTACAAATTATAGGAATCATGGCTCATGGAGAAAACTTTTGGAATAAGGGGTTAATGACCCAATATTAATTGTTCCCATCTATTTATTTGTTTCATTTTTCAGAGTGCACCCTGATTTTCTGATTTTTCTCTTATATTATTGCTACTTGATTTTGGATTCATATTAGATATGTGTTTACTTTTATACTTAAATTGCTGATGGAAATTTCTGGCTTTTTATTAATAAAATTTTCTTTCAAACTATTTAAATTCTCTTAGTTTTCAATTAGTAAATGAGTATATATTCTTTGAGTAGAGCTTTTCTAGTCATTCACAGTTATGCTAGTCACTATTTTTTTCTAAATATGTATAGAAATAATAATCATAGTAGCTAGCCTTTTGTTACACTTACTGCAGTGACAAGCCCTATAAAGTTTTGTAAAAGTTAACTCATTTAAACTATACAACAAACCTATGAAATAGGTACTAGTACTATACTCACTTCAAATGAGACATAAAGGTTAAGTAACTTGCTGCTGTCATAAAGAGAATATGACATCGATTTAGATGTAGGCATAGAGAGAATAGTGAACAAATTTTACATCATTGTAATGTCACATCTAATGTTTTTATTTTTATTTTTTAAATCGATGGGGGAAGTGGATATAGCTCAAGTGGCAGAGCTCCTGCTTCCCACGTACAAGGTCCTGGGTTCAATCCCCAGTACCTCCTTAAAACAAAAACCAACACATGAAAAAACCAACTCAGGTGAGCCAGTGTAGCTCAGTGGTTAAGCACCAGCTTCCCACGTATGAGGTCCTGGGTTCAGTCTCTGGACCCTGCACCTAAAAAAGAAAAATCCATGGACAGCAACTATTGATTATGCCCATCTGGTAGACTAGATTCCCTAAATATCTTTGTGCTGAAACAACTAAAATACTGGATGAAACAAATGAATCAATAATCTGACAAAAAAGTAAAGGCTATTTAGAGAAAAAAAAACTATGTAAATAGGAACCAGAGAAGTAAGCAGAATTCTTCTTTCTTATAAGTGTATTTGAGCTTTATTTCTACAGGCCTGGTAGGTTTGAGCTTTATTTCTACAGCCTCATGGTGCAGAAGACAGTAGATAATACCCAGGCTCCATTTAAATTGTGGTGTAGATTAGAATATACCCCCCATGCACAAATATAGAACAGCAACACTAGCATCCCTGATGGAAGGGTGAATCAGAAATAAAACTGCTTCAATTTCACTCTGGGGCTACAAAGAAAATCACCTACCCATCACCTATACCTACTGTGCTACATACAGAGATGAAAAACTTTGCCAGTCATATGGTTTTGCAGAACAGTTTTAGGCTAAGTAGGTAGGTTTGAGAATCCTCAAGCCAAGACTTTAAAGTGGTAACAGGTGGTACTATCTCCAGGCAACTGACAGAAGCAAAGGAATTCTTGAAACTCAGACCCCAATTAATTCTTTCAAGAAATTGAGGCAAAAAAATGTAAGAAACCCCAAGAAATATGAGTCAGAAAAATGTAATACATAAGGACACAAAGTATAATGACTGAGCTCTAGCCACAACAATAGACAACAGACTGAGATTGATATAAATTGTAGATATTAGAACTATGAGACTATTATATGATTCATATTTTTTAAAATAATAAAATATGAAATTCAAATATGATTCAAGACAGCATAAAATAATTACCAAACAAAATGTCTAAAGGTTAAAATTGAACTTCTAGAAAAAAATGAAAACAGCCTTACATACTCAAGGGACAGTTTTAATAACTAAAGTGATCAGGAATGAATTAAAAGACAGACCTAAAGAAATTATGGGAATAAGGTACAAAAGCAAAAAAGAAATTTGAAAGAAAGTATAGGAGATATGGAAGGTAAGTGAGAAGGTCTAACATACATCAAATTGAAGTCCCAAAAAAGTGGTGTGGAAAATCTTTGAAAGGATAATGTCATATAATTTTCCAAAATTGATGAAAACCATCAACTCACAATTCAAAAATCCAATTAGACAATTGAATCCTAAGCAGGATAAATAAAAAGAAGCCCTCATCTAGATACATCATAGGAAAATTAATTTTTTGTAAAGGGAAGAAAAATTATAAAAGCATGTACTTAACACTGATAAATTTTAGTGTATGTAAATTATACCCCCAAATAAAGCTTATATGAAAAATAACCTAGCTAGAAAAAAAAAAAAACACTATCTACAAATGGATGCAGTTAGACTGGCGCTTCCTTAATAAATAGCAACAACAAAGACCAGCACATGGTAACAGTGTAGCAAAATTAGCAGTGTGTTGAGGAAAATAACTTGGGCAACAGAAAATGATCCCAAATGGAAATATGTAAGATATAAGAAAAAAATGATTAAAGATAAATATATAGATAAGTATGTATAAAACCTAAACAAATGATTGACCATTGTATTAGTCAACCAAAGGTTGCTGATACCAGAAATCTGTTGAATTTTATAAAGGGTATTTATTTGGAATAGAAGATTACAGTTACCAGGCCATAAACCGTAAGTTACTTCCCTCACCAAAGTCCGTTGCCACGTGTTGGACTAAGTTGGCTGCTGACACCTGCAAGGGTTCAGCCTTCTTCTTCCTCTTCAGGCTGCATGGTCCCAGCTTCTTCTAATCTCAGCTGTAGGCTGGGATAAGTCTCATCTCTCTCCCAGGGCTCATTTCTCTCTGGAGGCTCAGCTGCTCTGGTCTCTCCACAAGGTCGGCTATAGACTATCAGGCTCTCTCTCTTCCTGGGGCCTCTGTTGTGTCTATGGAGCCATCTCTATTCCTCTATGTTCTTCTCCTGTGTGTTTACTTCCCAGGGCTCAGCATCAAAAACTCCTAGTAACTCCTCTGCCCTGTCATTTTCTTTAGGAGTCCCCACCCACCAAGGGGGCAGGGACTCAATGTCCTACTGTCATGGCTCAATCAAAGCCCTAATCATAATTTAATCAAGTAAAACTGAAACCTCTGAAGATAATAACAATCTAATATGCCCAGAGGAACAGACCAGTTTACAAACATAATCCAATACCTATTTTTGGAATTAATAAATAATACCAAACTGCTACAACCATATAAAACAATAATAATAAATCCTATTGGTGTTTAAACAAGCAAGAAAGGAGAAAAAAAATAGGGCATTCAGGACAAATAAAAAATACACTGTGAGAAAGTAGAAATAATTTCAAATATATGCCACAATAAAAATTGCAATTTGAATAAATACTCAATTGAAAGACAAATATTTTCAGATTTAATTAAAAACTAAATCTAGCTACATATAATAAACACACCTGTGACATATGGATCCAAAAACATTAAAATTTACAAGTATGAAAAACACATAGCAAGAAAACATCAATCAAAATAAAACTTGTAGAACTATATTAATATCAGACAATATGAACCTTTATGAAATTTAAAGAATAAGGATGAATGAGCCAGCTAATGAGAAAGAGATATATATTCTAAACTTACATGCACTTAATAACTACAAAGAGGAATAGGTAAATGAGATTTTAATCAGTAATTTGCAGATTAAGCAGGAAATAAATCAGAAAAGACATATTTGGACAACTCTGTCAACATAAGTGATATAATGAAAGCATAAAAAATCCTGCACACAGCTAGTGAAAAATACTATGTTTTTAAATCATAATTCATGGAAATTGACCACATTCTGGGACTTAAATAAAATTTCATGGATATCAAATGGTTTGATCTCAAATTTATGGACTATCTCTATGCCCTAGAAAACTCTTGCACTTATGTACAAAGAAACATATACAAGAATGTTCACATTTATATTATTTTAATACCAAATATATAGAAAAGAAAAATGAATTTCCATCATCTTTAGAATTATTTAATACATGAGGAGGAGGAACGGATGTAGTTCAAGTGGTTGAGTGCCTGCTTCCCATGTCCTGGGTTCAATTCCTGGTACTTCCTAAAAAAAATAATATACGATGCTTTTGCCAAATATAAAACCACTAATCAACTGTTAAAATAAATTATTTCACCTATACACAGGTATATATATATATCTCAAAAACATAAATGTGAATTAAAGATGCAGGTGTCTGATGAATATATCAATTATAATTTCATTCATATAAAGATAAAAAATATACAAAACTATATTGCAATGGGAAAGAAAACATATAGTAAATATGTGCCTTAGTTATCTATTTCTGCATGATAAATTATCACAAAATATATGACTTAAAAGAATAATTATTTATTATCTCTCATAATTTCTGTAGGTCATGAATTCAGACAAGGAAAGTAGCAACAGCTGGTCTCCATTCCACATGGTCTGGGGTCTCTTCTGGAAGAGTGAAAGCTAGAAACTGAAGTCATCTGAAACCTCATTCACTCACATGTCTGGGGCTCCATGCTGGTGTTGACCAGTAGCTTATGTGAAGCTGTCAGCCAGAACATGTATACATGGCCTTCCTTTGGCCTGACTTATTCACAAATAAGACTCAGTTCAAGGACAGACATCATCCCAAGAGAAAGAGCCAGGCAGAAGCTATATTCTTTTTAAAATTTTTATTTTTAAAGAAGCTTTAGATTACATAAACGTTACATCAAAAACATAGCAGATTCCCATGTAGCCCACCCCCTTACCCTCCCACACTTTCCCCCATTAACAACGTCTTTAATTAGTGTGGTACATTTATTACAATTGATGAACACATATTGAAGCATTGCCCCTAACCATGGTCTGTAGTTTACATTATAGGTACACCTTGCATGACACATTTTTATAGGTTTTGACAAAATTTATAATGGCCTGTACCCATCAAGGCCATGTCATTCAGAACAATTCCAATGACCCCAAAATGTCCCACGTTACACCTATTCTTCCCTCTCCCTCCCTTCAGAACCTCTAATAGTCACTGCCATTATATCAAAGTTACAAGTTCTTCCATTGATAGAATATTAATAAGTCTACTTGATTCCATAGTTGCATTCCCCCTTATGCTTCATCAATCTTTTTATGACCTAGTCTTGAAGACATACAGCATCATTTCTACTCATTACATTGATTGGAACGGTCACAATTTCCTTACCCAGATTCAAATCAAATAAACATAAATTCATATCATTGGTTAAGATTGAGGGGGAAAGGGGATAGTATTGCAGAAGGGATCTCTTCTTAGTTAGTAGGTAATGTTCTATTTTTATGTTGGGGGTGAGCGATTTGATGAAAGTCCTCCTTCATCTCTTCTTAAACCCCTCAGAATGCAATTTATTATGCTCATCTCCTATTTATGGGCTTCAAAGGAACATCATTGTCCTAAAATTAAAGTTAACTTTCTTAGTATTTGTGATACTTTGAAGTTATTTTATGAATCCCCAAAAAAGTGAAAGATTATGTTCTTAATAATATATTCCTGTGGGTCTGGCACCCTTTGGTTGAATTTGATTAACCTCAGATTGCTTGGTTAGATTGTTTTTGATTGGACTATGTCAGGGAGGCGTGATTCAGATTGTTCTCCACCCTCCTGCTGGGCCTTATATAAATGGAGACACAGGAAAAGGGAGCTCTGCCATTTTTGATCCCGCCATACGAGAGAGGACCCAAGGATTGCTCCCAGCCAAAGCTGAAGTGCAAAGTCCTCAAGAGGCTGGGCCCTCATTGCAGCTCAAGGCTGAAGAGACAAGCCACATGCCTGACCTCCCACAGCTGGGTTCAGGAAGAAAGCAGAGCAGCGAGGCTGAGAGAGGCCCAGAAAGAGACAAGCCGTATGCCTGATGTCCCACAGCTGAGCACCTGGAGATGCTGAGCCTTGAGGAGGATACAGGGACCTCAGCAGAGTTCAGCTGCCATCTTGCCTCACTTTGCCTGGCAGGATGCCAAGATCACCAGTGAGCTGACTTTGGTGAGAAAATATGTCTGATGGTGCCTTGATTTGGACATTTTTGCAGCCTTGGAACTGTAAGCTTTTACCCTAAATAAAATCTCCGCTATAAAGGCCAACCCATTTCTAATTCTTTGCATAGGCAGCCCTGTGGCAAACTAAGACACTAGGCTATAAACCACTGCTCTTGCTCTAGTCCCTGCCTACGTCAGCAGTCTCAAATTTCACTCTCTATCCTACCTCTGACTTTTGTTTATGATAATTTTTAAGAGCAAAAAAAAGTAGACCCATACCAAATTTTGATTTGAGGTTTCCATAAACCCTTGGTCTTTGGTGTCTAAACTTTGCACTTGTGTGTTTGGCAGGTGTTTTTTTTTTTTTTTTAATTTCTTGACAATCCTTTGTCTAGTCCTTGAGAAATGATGCCATGAAAACAATTTCTCCAATGACTTTGATTTTTCACTTCTCTTCCAGAAGCTAAAGAGGAAAAGTATGTTTTGCACGTTTGAAAACCTGGAAGTAGCTATTCATGTTCTGAGTTTATTCAAATCCCTGATTTCTAATTTGTAAAATTCTTTCAATGGTGTTGGACATGGAAAGGATACATCTCCAAACTGACTTTTCTATCAGAACGTACTCCTTTGTTCCAGTCTGTCCACAAGCCTACGTGCCAGCCACTGGACTAGGCCTTGTTATTACATGGTAAACAAGAAGACTTTCATTGCTGCTGCCACTATGAAGCTTATCTTCTAGTGATTCTACAGGAATCCTCAGTTTGGTTGTATTTAAACCCCAAAAAGATTATTTTATTATGGTCTTGAAGATTTATGAATGGGTAAATTCCCTTTACAACTTCCTGCTTAGACTTTCTTAATGGTAGTTTGGTCACCTGATCCACTTACAAATATAGGGAAGAACTAACTTACTTGAAAAGAAAGCACTGAAAACAAAAGAAAAATAACATGAAAAAAACCACCGTGAACTTATTAATAGAAAGGTCTTGGTGATTATGTATTAGGCAAATCTAAACATGTTAGGCAGTCAATTCTTTCCTAGAATTTTCCTAAAAATTGCAGTGCATGAAATGACTGAGGTCAAATGGCAGTCTTGTACCTGGTGTTTCCTATAGGGTGCATATTTAGAACTGGAAACTTTGACTTTATTTTTGAGAAAATTCCATGTCTTACCGACATAGCAGTAAACATAACATTTACTACAATGGAAAAGTAAACTTAACAGTAGATAAAGCCATGATGCCTTTTGATGCCACAAAGATGACACAATTCATGCTGCAAATATTTGCAGCAGGTACATAATGTCTGTGTGTCAGTTATACAAACAAGCGAAATAGTTTAAATGATTCCCATTGCTTTGGAATCTTCTTTACCCTGCCTCAAATAAAGTAGCTTCTCTTCTAAATGCTTTTCCAAACAATGGAGGGAAACAACAGTATTCAAAGAGGCTGATCTGTTGTTGTGGTCCTAAATGAATCACCTCTTTTTTTTCTTCTCTGGGAATGCTGCAAAATAAGTGAAGTCTTTAAGTTTAGGAAATTTGAGTGGTTCTGAAGAAATGTTCACTCGGGTAAAAAGTGCAGCAAAACAGAATGAAAATCTTATAAATTACTATTTGGCTGTTATTTTTTTCACTCCTGTAAAAATACGACTCTTGGAATATTGTTCTAAATTCAGAGTTTTAACCACTTTTCATATAGAGATAATTGTCTGAACAACTATGAAGCAATTTGGAGGATATTTCCCTTTTAATTAGTTTTCCCAAGAGGTTTTTAGAAATGTTAACATTGTTAAACTGAGGTACTTACCACTGTTTTTTCAAGCTATCTATTTATTTATATATGCTGTATGTACGTGTTTACATATGCCATATTTATAAAATAAAAGGAACATTTGAGAAGAAAATGGACAGCTTATTTTGCCCTTTCTACTTCTAAATACTATCAAAACATCCTCTTTTGCTGCCTATTGAAACACTGACAAATTACTCAGCAACAAGAGCATATATTTGGTATTTCTTTGGTTACCACATTAGTGTCAGGGGTAAGAAATATTATCAGGTATGCACCTTCCAAAAACACTGCATTATCAAAAAAATTAATAATAATGCACCAAGTAGGTCAACCCTTCATTAAAGTCTGGGGTAAAAGCAGTCACAGACTGTAGTCAGGAAAAAGTAGGCTTGGCACCGCATAGAAAAAAGAACTTTGTCTGCAGTAGACCAAACACTAAAGTTTGGATATGAAAGGGGAAATTGCTTCCTCTTCAAGTTTTTTTTTAATGTCCTAAGTATTCATCCTTTCAACAAATATTTATTAAGTGTCTCTTACATCAAAGCTACTGTTCTAGATACTTGGACATAGCAATAACAAAGTCTCTGCCCTCCTAGATCTTACATTCTGGTGTGAGGGATATAAAATAAATAGACAGTATAACATCAGCCAGTGATAAATCCACAATTACAGGCGACAAAGTTTATAAATGCTGTCATCACACCATCAACTTTGCTGTCAGAATGACCACCTTTCAAATACTTTTACTCAAAGCTCATTGGAAAAACAACCAGAACAGATACTAGGCAAAACAAGTTAAAGGAAACTATGTGTGCATTTTAATGCTATCTGATACAGAAGAAATTGGCACAAGTCAGCAAAGTAAATTTATGGTCAACAGTCAGGGCTATAGAATGCGGGGCCATCTTTATAGAAGGAACAGGAAGTCGTACGTGGCTTGTGTGTCTTCATCTATGGGTCATAAGCTGACTGCTTCAGTTTTTCATCTCAGAGAGTTCATATTTTTCAACTGAGGGAGTTGCCACAGAGGTTTTTCCCTAGCTCGATTATTCTGAGAATTCTCGGTAATCTGCTGACACTTTCTACTGCAGCAGAGCCAGAGGCTGGCATGAACAAGGCAGAGGCCCGCCTAGGTTTAAGGCACCATCTCCAGCAGATCCTTATTGTTCGAGTCACTGTTGTCTTGCTTGCCAGGATCCAGCTCCAATACTGGAGTAGGTTTTCAAGATGATACAAAACAGAAAACTCTAAACCATCCTATACATGGCAGTCAATCCATGTCCCACATTAGGGCCTCTGAAAATCGGACTATAACAACCAGTGGATTTCTTATTTAAAATTAATA
Source organism: Chaetophractus vellerosus (assembly GCA_004027955.1). NCBI lineage: Eukaryota > Metazoa > Chordata > Mammalia > Cingulata > Chlamyphoridae > Chaetophractus > Chaetophractus vellerosus. The sequence continues at coordinate 1,621 of PVKH010032874.1, read as the reverse complement.
AAATGGACACAATGCATGTCCATTTGGCAGAGTCTTTTGTATCAGGTGATGTCATAGGCTGCTGGTCAGACTATGCGTTTAGGTCCTGTGTCCATGCATGATGCAACCTGCAACAGTGGCAGGAATTTCTCAAGATGAGATTGTGAGAAGGACAGAAAGAAAAAAGGTGAGTGTCCATATGAGATGAAAATAGGTCACCCAGAATCAATCATAGAACAACCCATTAAATTAGCAAACTAATTAGCTATCCCGTAGTGGAGCTCAGGGTCCCAAAGCAACAGGAAAGAGAGCAGGTAAGTTTAGTAGGAGGGAAGGAGATAAAAGAACGAGGGCAAAATTAAGTAGCTATCCAAACCAGAGAGGACATGTTTGGGGGGCGTGTCAATGAGAGATTCTTTGGGCACATGAAGATTACGTGAGTAGACTGGGTGTCCTGTAAGAGGGGGGAAAAGCTTGCTAAAATGGAGCAAAACTGGCATAGTGGGGTGGGTACACATTTTCCTCTTTCTTAATTTTGCTAAAGGCTGGCCCTTTCTATGTGATACCAAATGGCAAAATTTCCATTTCCATCTGGATGCTTTATGCTATACTCATAGTCTTGAGGTCCATGACTCATCCAGCAAGGACAAAGGTGAAAACATAAAATTCAGAAACCAGCAGAATCCTTCTGAGGATGAAGAAGGAGTAAACAAAAGTACAAATGCAAATAGGAATCAGCTGAGCACATCTCCCCAAGCCACAGTCCATCCTGGACGTACTCAAAGACTCAACTCCTTATTTTCTGCAAAAACGGGATATAATGCATGACAGTAAAACTACTTACCGTGCACTCTGCAAGACCCCTATTCCTTCCCCAAGGGACCAGCTCTGTGCTAAAAAGCACAAGAAGAAGCATATGGTTTGGAAAGAAAAGTTGTTGATGTCTCTTTCCCCCAAAGGTACTTCAAAAGGTAAATGAATACACACAAACTGTGTGTATTTTCTTTGAAATATATTTTTGAAAATATTATGTGGTCCAAAATACGTGTTTTCAATTTTACTTGCCATTCCCTGGCCATGAGTGATATATTTTATCCATATTCATAACCATGCACAAACTTTCTATTCATAGCTCACTCTGCAATATAAATTCTGGCGGGAAGGAGGAATTTCCTACATACGGCAATCCTTCACCAGAAGCCTGGCTCCAAATAGTTGTTTGCATTCCTCCAAAAGCTCAGGTTCAATGTAAAGGAATGAAGGATTTGGGTCTTCCTTCAAAAAATTAACTACATTTACATGTCCTGGGAGGTTAGGACAGTGTGTTCATAAGTTCTGCTAGCTTCAGGAATGTCTAACCTGATTTCCTGTCATAAATATTTCATTAAAAAAAAAAAGACTTTAGAAATATGCCAGTTCAAACTAGCTGCAAACCTGTCCAAAGCCAGCTCTCTGCAGCGGTGGGAAACCAGCATGCAGTCCCCAGTGCCCAGCGCCGGGAGGTCATGGGCACCCCCCGCTGTCTCCCTCTTTCTGCTCAGTGGGAGGGGAGGTCATTCCACCTGGGACAGTCTCCTGGGTGGCAGATGGAGATTTGTGGGTGGTGGCCCCGTGTGTATGCACAGCTTGGACAGGAGGCATG
>PVKH010032873.1:0-12042 GCA_004027955.1 Chaetophractus vellerosus | reverse complement strand
CAGAGAGTTCATCACAAATAGAACTGATCATCACAAATATTCAAATGAGATTTTTAGAGAGTAGGAAAATGATATAGGTCAGAAAATTGGATTGAGTTTGGTGACTCTGATCTGTGAGGGAGACTAGATTGGGGGTGTTGGGTTGGACTATCCATGGAACTGGGAGGAGGGTTTGGGGAAGGAGCAGATAAAATCCAGGGATTTGCAGGAATGTGGTTAAAACTACAATGTTGGGACTGTCCTTTTGAAAATATGGCACAGGAGGGTTACTGGTGTAGTGTCAGGTGTGGGGTATGGAACAGGGTGCACCTGAGGCAGGGTTCTATGGAACCATAATAAACAAGAAAATGTCAGACTCCCATCCTGGGGAGTCCTGCTATGTTCTCAATTGGAGGGATAAGAATCCCTTGAGGGCCCGGCTAGATAGCTCAGTGGATAAAGAGCATCCTGGGATACCATATGGGAGGCCCTGGGTTTGGTTCCCGGGGACCTCTCCTAGCGGGCAGACCACCTTGAGAATGGCAAGCCACCATGAGCGGGCCAGAGCCACTGTGGGCAGGGCAAAAAGCTGCCATGGACAGGACAAAAGCTGCCACGGGCAGGGCAGGTCACCTGCAAATGGAACGCAGCCAGCCACCCACGAACTGAAGCAAGAGCCCGCCGTGAATAGAAGCAGAAGCCGCCCACAAGTGGGGAAAGCCACGCCTGCGCAGTGTCCAAGTCTCGGCGCATCGCCGCAACGGGGGGAAGGGGAGATATGTAATAAAATAAATAAATCTTTTTTTTTAAAAAAAAAAATAATCCCTTGAGAATAATAGGCAGTGCCTAATAAAAGAAAATAGACTAAAATGTCAAACCCTCAATACTATTGCAAGTAACCATGAATCTGATTCTTCAAAAATTGAAACTTAGTGGTTACCATAGGTTCTCAGGGGAGGGGGAGGGAAGAATAGAATAGACAGAATGTAGGGCATTTTAGGGCATTAGAATTGTTCAACAAGTAAAATGTTAATAGGGGAGAGGAGAAAAGGGAGAGGTCATTGGGTATATGTGAATCCCCTATATTCTCTATGTGAATTTTCTGTAACCTAAAGTATCTTTGAAGATAAAATGAAAATAATAAGACACTAGGGGAATATATGGAAGAAAATGTCACTGTACATACAAGACAACAGATCTTACAAAGATGAAAGACACAATGTCTAATTTTGTTTAATTTCTTTATTTCAATTTTAAAATATTTTAGTATTTTATTGATTTCTAAAATTATTTCATTTTCTTATTAATTTTATATGGTTATTGGCTTCATTTCTGGAGAAGTTTTGGATCACAGAAGGGTTACAAAAGTGGCAGGGGGGGCCGGCTCGATAGACCAGTGGATAGGACACTGGCATACCACATGGGAGACCTCAGGTTCGGTTCCCGGGGACCTCTCCTAGCTGGCAGACTGCCTTGAGAATGGCAAGCTGCCATGGGTTGCCAGAGCCACTGTGGGCAGGGCAAAAAGCTGCCATGGACAGGGCAAAAGCCACCATGGGCAGGGCAGGTTGCCCACGAATGGAGCACAGCCAGCCACCCGCGAACTGAAAGCCGGCCATGAATGGAAGCAGAAGCCGCCCACAAGCAGGGAAAGCTGCGCCTGCGCAGTGACCAGTCTTGGCGCATCACCACAGTGGGGGGGAAGGAGAGATATGTAATAAAATAAATAAATCTTTAAAAAAATGTGGCAGGGGATGATCACTGCTGCAGGGTGTCTGTATTGGGGGATGTATGGGAAGGGGTTCACCTGGGGAATGTCACTAAGTCAAATGATTATGTTCAAATGTTCATGGAGCATTGTCTCAGTTGGTGAAGATCCACACAATAACTGAAAAATTATTGCATTCCCATCCTGTGGAGTTTTGCTACATTCTCTAATAGGACAGCAAAAATTCCCAGGTTCAAGGGCAATGGCTGCTGAAGACAGACTATAATGCCAGGCCCTTGACATTGATGATTGTACCTATGAACATTTTCTTGTGAAATTGACACAGCCTAGTATTATACACTGCCTAACAGTTACCTTCAGAAAGCTTCCTTGTTGCTAAAATGTGGCCTCTCTCCCAGCAAACCTCAGCATATAAATGTACTACCTTCCCCTCAGCATGGGACATGAATTCTAGGGATGAGACTACCTGGTAACAAGGGATTATTACCAGGTGCCAACTATCAATGCATCTGGAAGAAGACCTTGACCAAAAGGGGGAAATTGTAAATGCAAATGAGCTTTTATGGCTAAGAGATTTCAAAAGGAGTTGGGAGGTCATTCCAAAGATTACATTTATGCAAATCTCAGGACATCATTGACTGCCACAGTAAACAGTGCCTCAAATTGTGGGGTTTCTTAGGGCTCTACTTAAATCCAGAAACTATAAGCAGAGTAAACCGCTCAGGAATTCAGCTGTCACTTTGGAATTTATGCTCCTCAGTGTAACATAGTTAGACTCATTTATTGGTTCTCCACACATAGCCCTTCTGCCCCTTTTATTTGAACATATAATTAGCACTGTTCTTAATAAATATATGTCCCAGAGACTTAAAATCCTTGATCCATCCATGTGACAGTTGTGCCCTGAATTTCAGCAGAGTTGCAACATATACTCTCCAGTTCATTGGAATCACGAAGGACAACTAACAAGGAGATGATGATGGTCAATGCCCATCCCAAGGAACAGAGAGTGTCTGTAACTGCAAACAAGATCGTTCCATCCATTTGCCCTAAGGTATCTAAGCTCCTTCTCAATTAGAAGCAGAGTGGGCATCACCATCCCAAAATCCTCAAGATTGGGGAATGACCAATGGACTAAATAAACATCATTATTCTCCTATAGACATTATTATTCTAGTAATAGAAGAGCTCATATCATTGGTATGAAGGCAGTGGCCAACAGAAGTTCTGAGGGATGGGAAAGGGGATATTAGTTGTAATAGGGGGCATTTTGGGGGCTTTGGGGCTGTTGAACATGACATTGCAGTGACAGATACCGGCAATTGTATCTTTTGTCATAACCTAAAAATTTTGTGGGACAAAGTGCAAACTCTAATGTGAACTGCAGTCCATGGTTTGTACCAATGTTTAAATATGTATAAAACAATTGTAACAAATGTAACACACTAATGAAGGATGTTGTTAATATGGGAAATTATTAGATGGGGAGGAGTAGGGTATATGAGAACCCCTTATATTTTTTATGTAAAATTTATGTAATCTAAAGGTACTTAAAAAATAAAAAATGAAAAATGTAAAATGTTAATATAGAGAAAAATGAGTGTGTTTGTGGGTTATATGGGAACTCTGCACTTTCTGCATGCTTTTTCTATAAACCTACAACATTCTAATAAAAAATTAATGCAAAAAATTGAATCAGCAAATGTAAAAGAAGCATGTCAGAGAATAAGTGAAGGAATTATTCATTTTATTTTTATTAAGTGATGAAAAAGGTGTTTGTTTAAATTCTTAATAGTAAAAATTAATAATTTGAACAGCATGCGGATGAATGAAATAATGACAGCAAATTGCATGAGCAATGAGAGGGAGGAATTTGGACACTATATTGTAAAGTACCCTCAATACGTTTAAAGTGGTATAGGTTTGGTTTGAGGTAGGCTTATATTATTTAAAATTCATTCAAAACTCTATCACAAATCCTCCCATATTAAAAGGATTATAACTTAATGTCAAGAATGAAATTAAAATGTAATCATAAAATATACAATTAAAATGTAAATAGGCAGAAGAGTTGACATAGGACAAATATCAATACCAATTATTAGAAAACAGTTATGGTCATGATAGATATTAATGCAAATTTAAATGTGAATGGTCTAAACACCACTCAACATCAAGGGCCAGTTTCTGTGTAAAATAAATTTAATTTATGACAAATTAATTTATGACAAATAAATTGTCAAGGTGGATAAATAGAAAAAAATCCAAATATGTATTTTGCAGAAGAAACTCACTTTATATATACATACACAGATAAATTAAATATTCTACATTAGAGAAAGGGATACCATGATAACATTAATCAAAATAAAGCTTGGCTTACTATATTAATTTGAGAAAATTCATAATTTATACCCCAAAGGATTATCAGGGATAAATAGAAGTTTTGCATTATGATAATGGAGTCAATTATCCAAGAGGAAATAACTTTAAATGTATATGTACCCAAAACCCAAGCTTCAAAATATGTGAAGAAAAAACAATAGAACTGAAATTGAAATAGATAAATCCATATTCAATTGGAGACTTAATCATCTTTCATATATGAAAGATCAAGCAGTCATAAAATCAGTAAGGATTGGAGGGGCAAAAATGTGGCAGAGTGAGGAGTACTGAGAGTCAGCTAATCCTACAGGACAGTTAGCAATTACCTAGAGTTATCTAAAGCACGTGTTTGGGGAGTGGGGTGCTAAGAGACCAGAAAAGCATCCTGCAAAATCTTTGAAAGAATTGAAGGAGGGGACTGTCAGCCTGTAGTGAAGATTCATGAGTAGAGTACTCCATCTCCTGGAGATTGTTGCCATTCCCCCACTGGTGGAACAAGCTGCCTTGAGAGCTATCCCATGTCCAGAGTGGGAAGCTCCATTTCCCAAATACAGGAGAGGGAAAGAGACAGGCACTGAATACCACTTAGAAAATTTGACTGGCTACAGTATTATCCTAAGAACAGCTAAGCTTTGAACCTATCACAGTCAGAAGGAGGCAGGTGGCCAACAATTTGCCTCTATTCCTGTCTTGAGGGGAAGCAGAGCTGATTAAAAATCACAGTGACTCTGAGGACACACAATAAGAACTGTCTTATTTCCATCCATATTAGATTGCAGCCCTACCCTAAGCCCCAGCCCCACCTCTGGCAAGGAGGAAGCTGGAAGGAACAGCAGCAGCATCCAAGGGTAACTATAGACACCTTCTGCCAGTACAAATTGGATAGTCAGACCCATGGGGCTCCATCCCCAGACACCAATCAGATAGGAAGGGAGCTCTGTTACCTTGGCCTCTCTGGGCAACTGCAGGTACTTTCAGCCTGCACAGAGTGGCTTTTTGGGTATTTTCAATTCCATCCCTCCCCCACTTAGGATAGGAGGGGACTGGTGTTTCCTCAGCCTCTCTTGGGAATTGTAGGTGCTTTTGGGCAGCACAAAGTGGATAGTTGGACATGTGTGGCTCCACCACTGCTCCCTAATAGGATAGAAGTAAAGTTGTATTTCCTCTGCCTGTCTTGGAAACTGCAAATGCTTTCACCTGCACAGGCTGGTTTGTTGAGCATCTTTGAATCCATTTCATCTTGCATATGATAGAAGGGGGCAAGTGGTTCCTCACCCTCTCTGGGCAACTGCAGGTGCTTCTGGCTAGCACAAACTGGACTGTTCAGTGCCTCTGGTTCCACCCCCACTCCATTAGGACAAGAGGGACCTGATGTTTCCCCAGCATCTCTGGGCAACTGCATGTGTTCTTGACCACAAGGACTGGTTTGTTATGTGCCTTGGTTCCATCCCCATATCCCAACATAAGATAGGAGGAAACTGGTGTTTTTCAGGCATCTCTGGGTGACTGCAGGTGTTTTCAACCTGCACCAACTGGATGCTCAGACACCTGTTGCTCCATTCCAGAACCACAGTAAGATGGGAGGGGTAAGGTGTTTCCACAGCCTCTCTGGTCAACTGCAGGTCCTTTTGACCTACATGGGCTGGTTTGTTGAGTGTTTGGAACCCCAATCTGATTCCCTTTAGGATAAGAGGATGCTGGTGTTTCCTCAGCCACTCTGGGCATCTGCAGGTGCTTTCAACACAGATTGATTTGTTTAGTGACTTCATCTATCCCCATCCCCCATAGGATAAAAGGGGCCTGAAGTTTCCCCAAACTCTCTGGGCAGCTGCAGGCAATTGCAGCCCATACAAAGTGGAAACTCAGAAACCTGTAGCTCCATTTCTGTTCCATAACAGGATAGGAGGGGAGCTGTGTTTCCTCAGCTTCCCTGGGCAATTGTCGGTGCTTTCACCTGGCACAGACTACTTTGTTGTGTGCCTCCATCTTCACCTCTTAATGGGCAGAAGGGACAGTACTCCCTCAGCCTCTCACGGAAAATTCAGGCATTTTCAGCCCTCATGGATTAGGTTACTGAGCACTCTGGACCATTCATCACCACCCTTGGCAAGGGAAGAGAGAAATAGAGCTACACTAATCTACCTGGTCAACTGTGGTCAGTTTTGGCTTTCATGACTTAATTTACTGCACACACCTGAAAATCCATCCCAGCCCAGCCAGGGGAAGAAGGGATGTGAAGCTTCAAAAGTCTTTCTGGGAAACTACAGATGGCCTTGGCCTTCACATCCTGGATTACATCACACAGCTGTAACTATGTCATATCCACTGGAAGATTAGGGTAGGAGAAGCTTCATCAGTTCCTGGGACAGCTTGGGCAGTTTCAGCCTTCCCAGCTTACAGTGCTAAGTACATAATTGCCTCCTCCTACACAACCATTAAGGGAAAAAGTGCAAGAAAGACCTAACCTAAAGAGACAAACTGCACCCAGAATAAATACATCTAGTAAGCTAGATGCCAAGACACCAACAAAAATTTACAATTCATACAAAGAAACAGAAAGATATGACCCAAATAAACCTCCAGATGACATAAAGGAGTTGTGATAATTAATCATAGATGTTCAAAACAATATCCTTAATGAATTCAATGATATGGCTAAAGAAATTAAAGATTTTGAGAAGAAATTGGGTGAACACAAGGAAGAATTTGAAAGCATATATAGAAAAGTAGCAGCTCTTATGGGAATGAAAGTCACAATAAATGAAATAAAAATACTGTAGAGGCATATAACAGTGGATTTGAGGGTGCAGAAGAAAGAATCAGTGAAATTGAAGATATGGTGACTGAAAGAAAATATACAACAAAACAGTTAAAGAAAAAAAAAATGAACAAGGTCTAAGGGAACTAATGATAGTAAGAAACATGCAAGCATTCTTGTCATGGGTGTCCCAGAAGGAGAATAGAAGCAAAAAGTGGCAGAAAGAATATTTGAAAAAATAATGAAATGAAATTTCCCATCCCTATTAAAGGATATAGACATCCATAGGCAAAATACAACAACATACTACCATCTGAATACTTCCAAATAGACCTAGTACAAGACACATACTAATGAAAATGTCAAAGACAAAGATAAAATATTGAGTGCAGCAGGAGAAGAATAATGCATCATATGCACAGGGAATCTAATAAGATTAATTGCTGATTTCTCTTTAGAAATCATGGAAGAGAGAAGGTAGTGATATGAGAGATTTAAGGCACTGAATTAAAAAAAAAATACTGCCTGACACTAATCTTATAACTGGCAAGATCTTCTTTAAAAGATGATTGTGAGTTTAGAATTTTCACAGATAGAGAAAAAATGAGAGTTTGTAACCAAGAGACCTGGCTTTGTAGAAAATACTAAAGGGAGTGCTATAGCCTGAAAAGAAAAGACTAGAAAGAAAGGCTTGGAGGAGAGTCTAGAAATGAAGATTATATCACTAAATGCAATGAAAAGTGTAAAAAGAGTGGTGAAAATAAAATATGACAAATGAAAACCAAAGATCAAAATGAGTTAAAAACAGAATTTTCTTTACAGTAATAACATTTAATATTAATGGATTAAACTCACCAATCAAAACACACAGATTGGCAGAATGGATAAAATATTGACCATCTATATCCTTTCTAATGGTTACTTACCTTAGACACAATGTACCAATAAAATGAATGTCAAAGTCTGGAAAAAAAACCCTGTAGTATCTCTATTTATATCAGATGAAATAAACCTTAAAAGCAAAACTGTTATTAAAAACAAGGAAAGACATTATATATTAATAAAAAGAAACAATTCCTGAGTCATCATAAATATACATGCACCTAATGAAGATGCCCCAAATTACATGAGGCAAACACTGGCAAAATTGAGGGGAGAAATAGATGTCTCTACAATGACAGTTGGAGACTTCAGTACACCATTCTCAGCATTGGACAGAATATCTGGGCAGAGGATCAATAAAGAAACAGCTTGAATAATATGAACAATGTCCTAAACCTAAAAGACATATATGGAACATTGCACCCTAACACAGCAGGATATACATTATTCTCTAATACTTACAGATCTTTCTCCAAGAGAAACCATATGTTGAGTCACAAAGCAAAAATATGCACAACACTTTATCTGATCTTAATGGAATGATGATTGAATTCAACAACAAGCAGAAAAGGGAAAATTCACAAACATATGGACATTAAACAACGCACTCTAAAATAATCAGTGGGTCAAAGTATAAATTAAGAGATAAATCAATAAATATCTTAAGATAAGTGGAAATGAGAACAAAACTTATCAGAACCTATGGGAGGCAGTGAATGAAGTGCTGAGCAGAAAATTTATAGCCCTCAAAGGTTACATTAAAAAAGAAGAAATATCTAAAATCTAACTACACATCTGGTGGAACTAGAAAAAGAACAGCAAACTATTGACACAGCAAGGATAAGAAATGAAATAACAAAGTTCAGAGCAGAAATAAATGATATGAAGAAAATAAACAGTAGAGAGAATTAACAAACCATAAAGTTGGTTCTACAAGAAGATTAACAAAATTGACAAACACTTAGCTAATCTGACAAACAAAAAAGAGAGAAGGTGCAAATAAATAACATAAAAAACTGAAAAGAGCAACATTACTAGTGAGCCCACAGAAATAAAAGAGACCATAAGGCAACACCATGAACAACTGTATACCAAAATACTGGACACTATAGATGAAATGGAAAAATGCTTGGAACCTACCAATAACTTACAGTGACCACAGAAGAAATGGAAGACCTCAATGAACCAATCACAAGTAAAGAGATTGAAACAGTCATCAAAATCTCTCCAAAATGAAAAGCACAGGGCTAGATGTTTTCACAGGTAAGTTCTACCAAGCATTCTAAGATTTAACACTAATCTTACTCAAACTATTCAAAAAAAAATTTAACAAAAAGGAATGCTACCAAACTCATTTTATGAAGCCAATATCACCCTACTACTAAAGCCAGATAAAGTGATAGAAACTGACCAAAATATGTCTACACTGCACATGGTCCAAATGTCTCTTCTATTCAAACCTATATTTGATGCCAGTTTTAGGTGTATTTCCATAGACCAGAGACTACAGGCTGACCATAAGCCAACTGGGTCCAGAAACTCTGTGGACCTGCAACTCCTATGCTACAACTCAATGGACTCAACCAGGACACCTAGTTGGGAGTGGACGATAGAAGACGGCTATGCAGGGGAATCCAGAGAGCCTGCAGCTTCAGGCTGGATAATTCCTTCCATTGTGGAGGGGACATCACCATTCCAGACTTCTCGGGATTGGGGGAAGAACTATGGACTAGAATGGACTTGTTGGAGTTCTGATATAGACTTATGATATATGCAATGCAAGAAATAGCAAAACTATGTGGAGCCAGGGACACTGGACACCTTGGGAGCAAGGTGAGGGAAGAGCAATTGTAATGCGGGTTTTTTTTTGGCAGGGGGAGGACCTGGGAATTGTCATGGATGATGCTGCAATGGAGGATGTAGGCCAGTTTGTATGATCATGTATCATTCGGAACTGTAAGGGAGAGAGGGTTGTCTATGGCCCGAACTGTGATTTATGCCTGATGGCAAAGCCCCAAAATGTGTATATCTATCAGAGGCGTTATGCCACACTGAGGGACATGCATGTGGGGGGGTTGTGGGAGGGGTGGGGGGTGGCATATGGGTACTCCTGGAATCTCTGTGTAACATTTATGTAATCAATGTATCCTAAAAATGTATATAGATATATAAAAAATAAATAAAAAATTAATTTAAAAAAAGACATTATGAAAAAAGATAATTACAGACCTATTTCCCCGATGAATATGAATGCAAATAATCCTCAACAAAATACTTATTAATTGAATCAAACAACATATTTAAAGACTTACCATGATCAAAAGGGTTTTACACCAGGGTTGCAAGGGTGGCCAACACATGAAAATCAATCAGCATAATACCCCACAATAATAAATCAAAGAAGAAAAATTACATGATCTTATTGTTTGATGCAGAAAAGGCATTTGACAAATTACAGCAAAATTTCTAGATAAAAATATTATAAAAATAGGAATTGACGGAAACTTTCTCGAAATAATTAAAGCTATATTTGGAAAACCCAGTTAACATGGTATTCAACATGAAAGCCTGATTTTTGTTGTTGTTGAGATCAAGAACAAGACAAAGTAGCCCACTATCACTGCTGTTCTTCATTGTAGTGCTAGAGGTACTAGCTATAGAATCAAGCAAGAAAAAAAATTCATCCAAATCAGAAAAGAAGTAAAACTTTCACTTTTCATAGATGATATAATCCTATACTTAGAATGGCCAAAAAAAAATCTACAACAAAGTTGTTAGAGTAAATAAATGATTTCAGCAGATTTGCAGGATATAAGGTCAATATGGAAAAATCAGTAGTGTTTCTAAAGACTAGTGTGATGGTTAGGCTAATGTGTCAACTCAGGCAGGTAATTGTGCCCAGTTGTTTGGTCAATCAAGCAAGGGGCTAATTATAATGCAAGGACATTTATGGACTTCAGTCATCAGAGAGTTGATTGCATAGATAGATGATAACGGCTACAATCAACCAAAGAGATTGCTGTCAGCAATGAGTGATGTTTTATACAATCAGTTCAATGATTTAGGAGGGGAAGTGATTTCAGCATTCAGGGAGAATTTTCAAGCTTGACTTTGAACAGCCAATATCTCCAGGGAACTCATCAAGGACCTTCATTGGAGCCCTGGTTTGCAGGCTGCCTGTGGAATTTGAACTTGTGCATACCCAGTTACATGATAGAATTTTATAAAATCTCATACTGTTTATAAATATCGCCTGTTGATTTTGTTTCCCTAGAGAACCCTGACTAATACAGCTTGGTGCCAGCAGTGAGGTTGTTTCAAGACACCAGTGCAGCTTCGGACCCCAGGAGGCAGCCTGGCTGCTCACCTCTTTGCAAAAAGATGTCTCATATAAACTGTAAAGAATCTCATACAAAAACCAATTTTAATATACACTAATGTTAAAAAGATTATGTTTGGAGTGAGTTTACCTCTCCTTCACTTTGAGCACTTTGGTTTCTTGTATTGTTTTTCAAGGTGATATTTGTTCTAGTCAGGGTTCTCTCGGGAAACAGAATCAACACGAGATCTCTGTTAAAAATATAAGATTTTATAAGAGTCTCTCACGTGACCGTGGGGATACACAAGTCCAGGTTCCGCTGGCAGGCTGCAAGCCAGGGGCTCCGATGAACGACTGATGAAGGGTCCTCGATGAGTTTGCTCCGATGAAAGACTGATGAAGGGTCGTCGATGAGTTCCTGGGAGAAGTTCGCTGTCAAACGACGAGCTGGGAAATTCTCTCCAAATGTTGAAATCAGTTCCCTTTTATAAGCAGTCAACTGAAAGGATAACAGCATCATCCATTCTTCATCCAATCGTGCTGATTGATGCAGATGCAATTAGCCCCAGGCTTGCTGGACCCAACAGCTGGGCACAATTACCTGGCCGAGTTGGAGTTGACACATTAGCCTAGCCATCACAGTCCACCCCTTGTCAACTCGGTAACCATACACATTACCCTAAACCATACTTAGTCTCTAAGTAAAGAAAATAACATACAAGCATAAATATATATTTCCACCTAACAATGTTTAACTCCCCTGCGTACACCCGGAAATGCATTAATTTCCTATAGAACATGGTGCAAGACCTCGGGCAATATTCACACTTAAACTTGACATCCTTAAAAATTATGACATGAAATTAATACAACTTTTCATATGATAGGGGAAAAGGTTGGGGAAGAAAACAAGAAATTAATTTTGTGTACATATACAGTCATACTCATAATGAAACAGGGAAGAAGGGTTCATGACCATTACAGTCCTCG
>PVKH010032872.1:0-12090 GCA_004027955.1 Chaetophractus vellerosus | reverse complement strand
GGTAAGGTGGGATGAATGCAGGAATGGGCAGTGTACCTAGACTACAAAGATGCCCAAGTGTTGCTCATACACTCCAAGTGGGCCTTGTGTCCATGAGATCAGACATGAGATTGTCTTACATTCTGCCCAAGAGGGCCTCCTACAGGGGTAATGGACCTCAGTAAAGATCCTTAGGGGTTAAGGAAGAAGAAAGTGACCAATTGAGATAAAGCTTCATTGGAACCCTCAAAAAAAACCTGCAAGAAAGAGAGTCTCAGTGATGGGAGGGTCTTCAAAGGACCCCCAAAAATGTCTATACCAGAAAGTATCAGCTTTAAATTTCTATCAGAGCAAGAGAGTAATGGCATAAGATAACTAAAATAAGATCAGCCAAGTAATAACTTACATGACCTTCCTTTTTTATCTCCACGTTTCAAACTGAGACAGTCTAAGATTCTCCTTAGCAAAATGGGGGAGAAGCTCCAGGTAAAGAAAGAAAGAAGCCAACTATGGCCCCAGCACTCTGGTTCCAGCTAGAGGTTGTGGATATATTTTAACCTAAAGACAAGACTGATGTTTTGATATTACATGGAACTAGACATCTTAATAACTAAACTGAAACTTCCTTCTGTGGCTTGAACGGACCAGATAAATGTCTGTATTACTAAGGAGTAACCAGAGAAGTCATTAGAACAGAAAAGTTTTTAATCCAGCCCTAGCCCCACAGAATAGATTTAAGGAAAATGAGAAGCAAAAACAAAATTCTTTTGTCACCTAACACTTATATGTACGTAAGTGGACTTTCTTAGAAAAAGACTCAAAAGCTTTTATCAGTGTCTCAAAGGGCTCTGTGAATCCAGAAAGTTTAAGATCCTTTATCTAGTTTGATAATTACACCTTCATAACACATATGGCGTTATGCAGATTAAATGAGATGGTGTTCCCTTAGCTGCATGCAGTGGCAGTATCAGAGCCAATGAGGTTTATCCGAGGCACGATTATTGCTAATTGAGATGGTGTTTCCTAGAAAATTGTGTTCAGCTTTATATCTATGTATTTGTTTGTGTGTATGTGTTTGAAAGAGGGAGGAAGGTAGGTGGGATGGGGGAAGGGGGAGGTATGGAAAGGGAGAGAGAGAGACATTGAGACAGAGAGAGAGAGAGGTCTGAAGGGCTGAGTGGTAGAGTGAAAGAGGATGTGATGAGATCCTGACAGGTGTACCTGCTACCCAGTAGTCTCCTCAAATGGCAAAGAAGAAACAAAATGGGCAAAGGATGCCTAAGGCAGGGCTAACATTTCCCTTATTTTGTACCTGATGACTGGTCTATTTCTTTCCATCTCTCTTAATCCTTCTACCCATTCTATTTCTCAAGGCCTCACTGTTATGACTTCTTCACTGACTATCCCATATCCATGCAATTCTGCCATTCACTCATTCATTGATTTTGCTCATTCTTTCAGCAGTCATCAACATTTTCTATGTGCCTACTATGCGCTGAGTATTATGCTAGGCTGTGGTGCTAGAAGGGTGAATCTGACTTGGACTTGTACTCATGGACATTACTACCAAAGGAAACAGATTCAGATATATGCACAAGTGAATATATTTTGAAAGCTGTCTCTCCAAAATAGAGGGAATTAAAAAAGGATGGAGGGTCATGAAAAGTTTCACTGAAGAGGGAGTACATGAGGTGAATCTTGAAAGATGGGCAGGCGTTTATCAATCTGACAAGAGGCAGCGCTGCAGAGAGAGAGAGGGTTCAAAAAACAACCCATTTTTGGTATAAGTATGTCCCAAATATTTCATGGGACATACTTATACTAAAAAATTATTTCTTGTTGACCTGAATTTCACATTTAACTGGGCATTTTTCATTTTAATTTGCTAAAACTGGCACTCCTAAGAGATTGACAGCATGCACGCAGAGAGGTGGGCAAGAAATAGCCTAGTTCACTGAACAAACTGAAAGCACAGTCAGAGTGCAGAGGGATGATCGGAACCCACTGAGAGAAGACCCAAGGATTAGGTTTACAGAGAACTTTGAAGATAGGGAGAAAGGACTGATGTTAATGTGGAGAGTAAATACGCTGGTAGTGGGGTCGCCGGTGTTTGGGTTTTTGCCCTGCTTCACAGGGCTGGAAACACAGCGTTGAATAAGGAGACTCCTACAGGAATCAAGGTCAGTCATAATGGAGCCTGGACCAAGGCTGCCAGTGGAGTCAGCAGACTCAGAATTGCCTCTGTATTCAATACCCCTCCAATTCATTTATCTTAAATCACTCATAACAGTGTTTAGGAGGGGCAGCTGTATAGTGGTTAAGAGCCCAGGATCTAGGTTTATATTGTCTGTCCCTACTCTATGCCACCACTTACTAGCTGTGCCACCCAATTTCCAGAGCTATACAATGAGGGTAGTGACTGGACCTCCTCACAGGGTTACTGTAAGGAATAGAGGAGGTCATATTTTCAAAGCTTGAAAACATGGCCTTGCACATGACAAATGCTACATAAGTGTTTGCTCTAAATATTACTCTAAGATCTTTCTTACTCATTGCTTCACGAGTCTATTCAGAATGCTGTTTACAGTACATGGGTGTGACAACTCGTGCCTCCCTAACTAATCGGTAGGTCCTTTGAGGGCAGGGATGGGGGTGCCCTCTGATTTTGCCTTCCCCAGCAGGAGATGCCTTGTGCAGAGGAGATGCTCAGTAAATATCTGATGATTGATTGATTCATAAGGCCCTAAAGCCAATGTTCTCCTACTTCACAATTTTGCTTCAGGCTAACTTATCATCTGTATGTATTTCAGCTGACTTGGAAAATAGAAAATTTTCTAGTGCTACAACCTGTCTTTCCTGAACTTGGTCAGAGTATGCTATGGGAGTTAGCTTTTTGACATCCCTCCCCAGCCCCCATTCTCGTTCCACCAAAAATCTTCCTGCCAGCTTCACATCTGAGAAGACAAACTTAGAGAAAGTGAGCCTGACATCTGATCTTTGGCTGTGCTCTGTCCTTCTTTTCCTTCTTGTCTGGAGAGAGAAAAAAAAATCCCTGCCATCCCACTTCCCCAGATTATCTGTATTAGTTCTTTTGTTCCTGTCTCCAAGAATACATCTTCAGAGTTATCTCAAGCTTCAATGCTTGGCAATTACTAAAGAAATAAAATATTACCCTCCTGGTTAAGCATTTTAGCCACATTCTTCTTGGCACTTCCACATTCAATATCTAAAGTGCAGTGCTCCTTTGGTGCCCTTGAATACATACTTGTTTCCTTACTGAATGCTTTATTCCACAGAAGGAAAAAAATATCATCTTTCAATTTATGAATCACTCTTATCTTTACTCTTCACCTTTCCTTCTCTTTGTGTTTCTCCCACTTACATAGTTCTAAATTATTTCTGGCCAAACATGAGGCAGCCAAGTTGGGTTTCTGGGCCTGTCACTATCTTTATGATCATGCTTTTGGTCTATTTATATGAAACACAGCCCCAGAGACTTGGGAAACACTGCAAACTTCTTTCATTTTTGCAGTCAGCAATGACTGTCCTCTGGAGAATTACCCCAATGCTGCATCACCACCCCATCCCCTGGGTTGTCATTTCTCTCCAGTATATTATTTTGTTCCTTTCCCCCTCTCTATGTCTTAATAGGGGAAACATTTTATGATTTTAAGGAGTTTTATTGCCCTCCTGACCCTAAAAGCTATCACAGAACCATAAAGATTCTTCCCCATCCTCTGAGAGAGGAGAAGATAAAACACTGGCACTGAAGTCCTCTAAACCTCCCCGCATTTCTGTTTCTGGCTGACTTGGGATGCCAAAGCCAAGCCTCTGTTCTGAGAGGAGAAAGTGTGGGAGTATAGAAGGCATGAGAGCTCAGAGGCACATGCTTGTTGGGGCGCCAGTGTGCGAGCACGGAAGGGCATAATCCAAAGTGAATGGCAACTCAGACCTTATAAACGCCACTTACTGGGGTGAACTGGAGACCAAGGCAGCTGAGAGAAGTACAACGCCTGGATTTGAAGACCCTACCCTGAGTCCACTTCCACCAACTTCAGATCTATGACCTTGATCTAGTCACAATTGCTGATCCTCTTTGGAAAAAGGGAGAAACAATTAGCACAATGGGCTGTTATGGAGATCAAGGAACTCAGCATGTGTCAAAGCATTTTACAAACTATAAAGTGATAAGTGGATGCTATTACTCAAAATACATTTTGGAGCAGTGACTAAAAGGGTGGTTATTAATATGACCATTAAGATTAATTGATCAATATTATACCCCCAAATATAAGCTAGATACTGTTGGGAAGAAGCATTAGACAAGGTCCTTGCCCACAAAGAGCTTAAAGTGCAGTTGAGAAGACAAGACTTACACAGTCCTGTCCAGACCTATACATACCTCTGAATTCATGAGAAGGTGGATAAATCTGGTGCTGAATTGTGGGCTGTAGCATATTCTGGATTTCAGAGTTTTAAATACCTCAATTATAGCAATAATATTATTGTCTATACATCATTACTCCCAAGTCCTGGTAATGCTTTAACTAGATTGCAACAAGGATGAGAGAAGGGTGCAGCCAGCCCCTAGGCACCCAAGCTCCTGCTCAGTGGGGCTCAGGCTTCTGGACACTGTCTTCTACCACTGTCAGCCTGTAACGCACATATCATATGAGTGAAGAGCACAGGCTCTAGGGTCAGGCGACCTCGTTCGTATCACACATCCCAAACCTATTAGCTGGTGCCTTGGGTGAGTTTATGCTCTTTGTGGCTTGGGTGTCATAATCATACTCCCCTCTTAGGGTGGCGGTGAGGGTTAATACATGCCAAGTACTTTGAACAGTGCTCGGCATATACTAAGTGCCCAGCAAATGCTGGTTATCATTGTGGCTGCTGGCTTGTTTTTATTATTATGACCACTATTATCATTATAGCAGTGTTTTCCAAAGCGTGTTCAGTGGACACTAGTCTTGCATGATGCCCCTCACAAAGGAGGTTCTGTGGTTCAAGCGTGTGGCAATTGCTACCTTTTACATGTGTAAAGTGCACATTAGTATTGAAACATGGATGTTCTTAAGGAAAGATGTTTAACTTGAGCTAACCTGGGTTATCTAAGCATGCTTGACCTTGGTCCTTGGTTCCTGCATTAGACCGGTGGCCTTTGACTTGCTCCCGAGAGCACACTTCAGGTGACCTACTCCATGGAGATGAAAGAAATGGGGGAAACTCCAATGTATAAATATTTTAAATTTAGTCATGGGCTTTGAAACAGTAAGGGAATCAATTGGAAATATTAACTACACAGTAGGTGATTTTTTCAAGTTGTCAAAGAACTACTTAGAATTTTTAAAATTTAATTTCTAGCTTCTTATTTGATGGATTAAAATTGACTGAAATATTGATTTTTCCCTCCGGCCAATGTCAACCTGCTGTTTTGTAAAAACAAAAGGAATATAATAAATGTCACACTCGGTCTCGCTGATCCTTTTCGAAGGGCCACAAGGAATGTGTTGAAGAATATGTGTCTCATCTGCTGGCAAACACAAATGTTTGTAGTAACTTCCTAGACAATTTAATTTAACTTAAAATATATGAATGTTTCTAAAACTTTTTAGGCTCCATCATCCTTGGAACAGTGGATTTCGTGTGTCTAATTGCTGCATTATACATTAAGGCCAATGTATCTGGATGCAGTGGTCACCCTCCATCTCTTTGAAAATGCTATCATATTGCCCTGCCTCCACATAGACCCACCTTGATGCTCCTGTCACTTCTGCAGAATGTGTACTCTCCAGCAGAACACTGGTGGAGCTGTCGGGAAAACAGGTGAGGATAGAAGGATCTGACAAAATTTAATTTCTAACATTTTCTGGAGGGGTGTAAACAAACATAACTTTTCCAAACTGAAGCATGTGGTCTAAAGACAAGAGAGACACGGGTTTATGCAGAAGGATATATAGCCTATCCGTTGACTTAGCAAGACAAGGTGGGCTCTCCTGAGCACCGGGCCTTGAGGAATCCCACTATGTATAACTGATGTTTGGGATACCTTGTGAGCCTTTCCAGTGTTGGCATCCCAAGGACCTAATTCATGTTATGACTGTGATTTAACCCCTACCTCTTTCCTTCCCTAGGGAGCCAGTTTCAAGAAATAAAAGCTGCCCAACATTAGTATCCTGTTATAGTCATCATCTCGTAATAAAAATGTTTCCTGCTGGTCTTGATTCTTCTACTATCTGTCTTAATACTTCCAGGGTTGGTACCTTGGCCTTTGTTGAAATGAAATTATTGCATGGGAGGAGTGACACAAAAGCATTACGGGTTAAGATGCCTTCACTCAACTGAATTTCTCAGTTCAGTCACAAAGGATAGGGGAATTGGGAAAGAGACATTTGACTGGTAAGAGTCACAGAGGGGAGGTAGGACAGAGAAAGCCATTCCTGGACAAACCTATCAGGAGCACTCTGCAGTTGAAAGGTCACGAAAATGTGCCACATTCCACTGGAATTCAGAAGTGGCAGAAGTAATTAAAAAGGGGGTGACTTAGACCAACCTGACATTTTTTCCCATGATATGGGTTTGGGGTGGCCCCGTCTTTGGGACCTCATTCCCACCTAGACATAGTTTTGTTTTGTTTTCTTTTTAACTTTCTCTCTTCTTTCATTTTAACTCACAGCAATGGATCGACAATGAAAATCTTTCAATACAAATTTTGTCCTGTCTCTTCTATTCCCTGAAATCTAACTAGGGAATTTTCAATAGGACATGCCACCAATCTCTTCACCAGAGAAAATCAAGGGCACTGAGGCAGGGAGTGGGAGGACAGACGCTCGTTTAGACTCCCTTAGCACAGGGAGTTGTGCAAACCCAGGATAGAACTGAATCTTTGGGCTTGTCAATGGGAGAGAAAAATCCCAGGTGTCAAGACAAAATTAAAAGGGAATCACCAAGTGTGAAAGGCTGGAATCAATCCAAAGGGCCTAGTCTTTGGAGAGACCTCTGGAAGGCAGAAGTCTTCCCTCTCTGCCATCTCTCTCTCTGCAAGTATCTGAGAGATGAAGGACAGAAGAACTGCCCATGAAACTCTGCTAGGGTTGCCATCCATTGAATGGGGTGCTGGGGCTGGTGGCGAATGTGTTTCCTTTTTAAATATATATTTTTTCATCCTGGTTAAACCCACAAGTATTTGAAATACTCCCAGAGGAATGAAATCTCAGACCTGTGGAATGTCAGTTGTGGAAATTAAATGGCCACCACGTGACCTAGCAAATGCCACTGTGGAAAATAAACATGTGATGTTGAGCAGACCTGCTGTTTACTCTAACATTTTGAGATGACAGGCAATCACTTTCCAAAACCACAGCCAGGGGTAGAGCCCTCTAAAGGCTTAAATCAAGAGTCTTTTAAAGCAAATTGACTATTCAGCTGTGATTCCCCAGCAAATTAAGGATCTGCTCTTGAATGCTGGACAATGAAACTTTGTACAAAGCTACTAAACATGCACAAGCCTGCTCTTCCTTTTTGGCCACAAACGACCAGGCTGTTAACTGCCATCTTGCTCAATCCTGTTTGCAGCTGTGCACAACCAAAATCTATTTTAAAGGAGTAAAGACAACAGCTTGACTCCAGTGTGATGCTAGGAGATGATGTGAGCTAAGACTGGAAAGAGAAAATGTCAGTGATAGAGGGTGCCAAGAAAGAGGGGGGAAAGGTGAACAGAGGGTGGATGTAAAAGGAGAGCTGGAAAAGACACAGAGAGGAAGGGAAAGGGTGGTACAAGGTGAGGGAAAATGGAAAGGAGATGGGAGTGAGCAGACGAAAGGAGGAGAGAGAATAGGAGAGAAAAGGAAAGAAGTGGGAAATGGGAGTGAGTATGGGGAGAGAATCAGCAGATGGCTAAGATGGAGGCATAGGGGATAACCAGAGGGGGAAAGGACCCCATGCGGAAGCCCCCTTTCCCCTCAGATGATGTTACTAATGCAGAAGTCTTGGCCAGCACGGTACCACACAACTGGAATCAATCCGGGAGAGTGTGGGCAGCTACCCAGGCCTGTCCATGGGAAGCAGTGGGAAGCCCTTCCCTCTGGCTTGGTAAGACCCTGCACAAGGGAGCCTGAAGGAGTGAGAAGAAGCCGCCTTTAGGCCTTCAAAACATTAATTTGAGGTTTATTGTTTCCTAGTCAGTGGATGTAAAATCTCCATCCAATCGTGCAGTTGTATGATTTGTATTTGCACCTATTCCCTCTTCCTCTCCGGGACCCATTCCACATTTTAAGTATCTCAGCTCATTGTATTAAAAATGTGTCAGTGGCCTACAATGTCGTTGGTCATTGGCTCTGTGCTGGCAATGCTGAGGGGCGGACACACGGTCAGCGTCTGCCTTTCAAGCCCTTTCAAGTTCCTGCCTCTCACCTCAGGGTCTTAGGACTTCGAGTTGAAGGCAGAAGAGCAAGGCATGCCAATGTGCCCTGCTATCAGTGGCAGGGTTCTATGGTTCTTTGAGGAGAAGACATGGCAGGCTGGAAAGAGGGTTGATTCTGTGAAGGATGCAGCCTGGTTATATTCCCAGGAAATGTTCTGCCTGCCGGTGTGACCTTGGGCCCATGGATTCCTCTCGCATACCTCAGACCCCCACCTGTAAAATGCCAGAGTGGATAACCTATTAGGTCCCCTCTGGTTCTCCAGTTTTGTGATTCTACTCAAAACATCCTCACTTTCCCCCTCATGCCCACCTCTACCAATTTTCAACCATCTCTGGATTCAAATAAGATGACTTGCCCAGATTTCTTTTTAGCCATAGAGTAGAATTTCCTTACTCATTCCAGCACATAAGAATTCTAGGAATAAAAATTATTCACTATGAAAATTTAATTTAGGAAATAGGAATTAAATATTTCTTAAATCACTTTAATAAGTTTACAAAATTGAAATAGATCCATTTGTTCTCTAAAGATAAGACTTGGAACTAGAGGTTCAGTTCCGTCTTTCAAATGGCTTAGCATGGGGGTGGGGATGAGGATAAATATATTCATATCTGAAAATAATTAAATGAAAGAAAATTTAACCTTAATCATCCCCCTAACAGCTGCTGATGCAAAATGATGCATGCTTACCAAAATTTAAAGTGTCTGGGTTCTGTGCTTTTAAATGAAGATTTTTTTTTGCAGTCATTTGAATTTTTTAAATTTTTATTTCATTTTATTTTTTTGAGGTACTGGGGCCGGGGATTGAACCCAGGACCTCTTCAGTGGGAAGCCGGCACTCAACCACTAAGCCACATCAGCTCCCCTGAGTTTTGTTTTGTTTTGTTTTGTTTTGTTTTTTTTGCTTGTTGCTTTTGTTTTGTTTTGTTTTGTTTTGTTTTGTTTTTAGGAGGCACTGGGAACCCAACCCTAGACCTCCCATGTGGGAAGCAGGAGCTCAACACTTGAGCCACATCTGCTTCCCTCATTTGACTTTTAAAGTTATAATGCACGTCTATTTTCAAAGACAGCAAATACTTTAAGAAGTACTGCATAAATGTAATGTGTTCATCTCCCCCAGATCTGTGGATCTCTCTGAACTAATTTCGAGCTGTTTATTGGTTTGAATTGTGTCTGAAGTAAAGGGTCTTCCTTCTCTCCCTGTTTCTCAAGTCGGGCTTCTGGAGAGTCTGAAAGTGCCCATGTTTGAAAACCATAGGTCTACAACAGTGGGGGACTCTAGACCGCTGCTGATCTGCTATGGAATTTTGTCAGAATGAAACAAGATGTTTAAGTGAGAAGTTTTTCTTTTTTCTTTCTTTTTTTTTTTGTTTCTTTATAAAGCCAGATATACATTTTAAATGACTTTCATTTGGTCTGAGATTATGTCATTCAAACTTTTTGTTGTTAATACGTACTTTGGGGTTTCTTAACATCTATATTTGGAAAAGCAAAAATTGGAAGCCCTATGAGAGATCACCCATTAACAACATATTGGTGGTAAACTGCAAAACATCTAGGAAATAACAATATAGATTATTTCTAAGGTCCCTGATGACTTTCAAAATTCTATGATCTGATCCTCATCTCCCTGCTACCCCAATCTTAGATGGAAATAGATTTCAAATCTGCAGTTTTCTCTTATAATAGAGTTGATTCCTGGGCTTTTTCATGAATACAAGAGTCTAGGGTTTTGATATAGATGCTCAGAGGGCAGAGTCTGTCCAGTTCAGAGCTCAGCCTGGCATAATTCTCATGGCTGGTAACAAAGGGGACCAAGGGCTTTCTATTGCAGAAATAGCTTTTTATCAGTAATGGAGCCTTCTGAGGCAGGTTGTTGTATTAAAGCAAAGAATTCAAAAGATACATCTTTCCTCCATTGTATTTTTTAATGACCTAGGATATAATACTTCTCCTTTCCTTCAAACACCAGAGTAGGAAAGACTTTGTCATCATAGTCAACTGGAGGCCACCATTTGTGTAGTCTATTCCCTACAACCCTGTGCCTCAGATGCATGTGCAGGGAAACTGTCCTTTTTCTGACAGGGAGGGTAGCTTGGGTCCCTGAGTGCAGTGGAAGATCTTTCTGAGTAAAAGTCCCCTCTAAGGTTTATATCTATAATAATGTCTATGACAGAATTTCTCAATCTGATGTCAGTGTGTGATTTTGTAATATTCATATTCTGAATCACAGATACTCTTTCCTAGAATGATAAAGCTGAAGGAATTTAAGAGATAATCTGGTCCATCTGCCTCCTTTATCCCGTTTATGGAAAGAAAACTGAAGTCCTGAAAGGTTAAGTGATCACTGGCTAGTTACTAGCAGAGGAAGAACTCAGTTCAAAGTCCTGACCCCAATCCTGGGTTCCTTCACCATATCAAGCTGCCTTTGATTATTTTTCTGCACATATTTATTGAACTCCTACTATGTGCAAGGTACTATGATAAAGGCTTTCAGTTAAAATCAGTGGCTCTTAACCAGGAGTGTACAACAGAAACACATGAGATTTTTCAGTGTGGATGCCAAGCAAGCCCCAACCCAAGACCTAATGAATCTGAGACTGCAGAGTGTGTTTGACAAGTGGAATGGCTGGATTGTGTGTTTGATGTATGTAAGTCTTTTTAAGAAACTGCTGAAACATGAATGTACCATTTCACATCCCCACCAGCAGCACAGGAGAATTCCAGTTCCCCTACATCCTTACCAACACTTAGTATGGTCAGTCTTTTTCATTTTAGTCTTTCATACAGGTTTAGCTCATACTTTTTCATGCCTGCATTTTATTTCATAGTACGCAAATACCATTATTTATTAACCAGTTCCCCTATTGATGGACATTTAGGTGTTTCCAATATTTTGCTGTGACAACAATGTTGCCCATCCCTATGTACTTTCTTTAGACCTTGGACTACTACATTGCAATTCTCCAGGAATCATCATTCCCACTGTTGTTCATGTAAATGCCCCCTGCCCCAGAATAGTGTCATTGAAGCAGAATTTTTAATAAGTAGGAAAAATTCCTAAAAGTAGAATTTCTAGGCCAAAAAGTATGTATATTTAACTATGCCTGCACATGTGCATGGTTTTTTCCCCAGTACACTAGAACAGGAGAAAGGGGGATGGGTAATATCAACCACAGATAAATTTGAGAATTTGAAGGATGAGTAGAGAGCATGTACAAAGACAGGACACCTTGAAATACCAACATTAAAGGTGCAGGCAGAAGAAAAGGAAAAACCCAGCAGACATGAATGAAATGATGGCATGAGAGGCAAGAGGAGAAAGAGAAGTGGACTTTCGGGTCAGTCAAGTGGTGTGCCCAGGGACACTCAGTTGGGCACTAGCAAAGAAAAGCAAAGATTATACTTGACAATATCCTACCAGCGGAATTTTCTTTCTGGCAGAGTAATTTCTGCAACTAAACTTTTCTTTCCTCTTCTTGCATCTCTCTCTTGCTCTCCATATTTTTCTGCATATTTTTTTAATCTTCCATCTCTTCCCATACCTACTTCTTCTCCATCTGACTTGTCTCTCTGGCAGAAAAATCAAAAGACTCAAGTTCCATAGTGTCAACTTGCACAAGCCATGTGGCCATGTGAGTGACTCATCACTCCAGCACATGACTGGAAAGGAGATGTGCTTTGAGGA
>PVKH010032871.1:0-12099 GCA_004027955.1 Chaetophractus vellerosus | reverse complement strand
AAAGCCGCCATGGGCAGGGCAAAGCCACCACGGGCAAGGCAAGTCGCCCATGAGTGGAATGGAGCCGCCCGCTAGCAGAGCAGAGTCACCCGCCAGCGGGGCAAGCCGCCCACGAGTAGGGAAGGCTGTCGCTCATGGGTAAGCTGACTCAGCGCGTCGCCGCAACGGGGGGAGACAAAGCAGACACAGAAGAACGCAAAATTGAACACAGCAAGAACAAGCAGAAAGAGGGGGGATATGTAAAAAAAAAAAAAAAAATGCAAGTGCCTTTATACTTACTTACTGGGCCCAGAGTACACCAGCATGGTGATGGCCACCCACCCCCCCACCCACCCATCTCGAGACTATAGCTCTTCAAACCAACAATGACTAACAGTCACTCTCACTCCCCTTTCACATATTCTAATGATTATGTAAAAATATAACAAAATTCTTACTCTGACAAAATTTTTGGGTACCTCCTCCTTTAGGAACTGGAATGCTTGTCACATCTGTTTGTGTGTGTATGTGTGTGTGTTTTCTCTGCTAGAACTGTCAAACAGGGAGAAAATAAATCAGATGGTCAAAGGATTCAATACATGGGATGGGGAATGCCAAAATTGATTTTAGTAACAAAATCTGAGTCCCTTATTGGGAGAGGGGTGGGGGATACACACACACAGGCATATTCACACACACAGAGACACACACACTAGAGGCCTGCAGTTCCAAAACCAAGGTATTAGAGTGAAGGGAATGGAGGTGGCTCAAGTGATTAGGCGCCTCCCTCCCTCATGGGAGCCCCTGGGTTCAGTTTCTGGTGCCTTCTTAAAAGATGATGAGCAGACACAGAGAGCACACAATGAACAGAAACAGAGAGCAGGCAGCGAGCGTAAACAACAAGGTGGCAGGTGTGTGTGTGTGTGTGTGTGTGTGTGTGTGTGAGAATAAATAAATAAATAAATAAATCTTAAAAAAAAAAAAAAGAGTGACAACATGCAAAGAGGTTTGTATCTGCACAGGTCTGTCTTACATAACAATTCCTTTCAGATGGAGTGCTAGCATCCTAAGGACAAGGTTAGGTAGCCCAGCACCTGGGTAGAGCAAGAGAGCCTCTAAGCTGGGGGAATGAGAAGACTCCGGAGGAGTGCGAGGCAAGAATTTGGACTTGCCCATCCATAGTTATCCCCAAACAGTCAGATACTTTGCTTTATTTACACAAACCTGAAAGTCTGTTTCCTTGCACCCTCAGACTGATATTTCTTTTTAAAAGATGGTGAAGGGTTTGTTTGATGACTGCTTATACTCCCCCATAAAGCCTGCTTAGAGGCTTGTTTGCAAACCTTTGAACACTTTTTTTTTTTAAAGATTTATTTATTTTATTACATATCTCCCCTCCCCCCCCGCTGCGGCGACGTGCCGAGACTGGTCACTGCGCAGGCATGGCTTTCCCCGCTTGTGGGCGGCTTCTGCTTCCATTCACGGCTGGCTCTCAGTTCGTGGGCGACCTGCCCTGCCCGTGGCGGCTTTTGCCCTGTCCGTGGCAGCTTTTTGCCCTGCCCACAGCGGCTCTGGCCCGCTAGGAGAGGTCCCCGGGAACCAAACCCGGGGCCTCCCATGTGGTATGCCGGGGCCCTATCCACTGGGCTATCCAGCCGGCCCCTTTTGAACACTTTTAATACTGGTCTTTCACTATGGGTTAATGAAACCATTAAGAACATATAAACAAATGCATATAATCTATGGAAACTAGAAACTAAATTAAACCATCAAATACTTGTAGGTTTAAATGAAAACTACATAAAAGCATTTCAGCCATCAATTTGGCTATCACTTCTAGCCAGTATGAATTCTGCTGGAAAAGCTATTTTCGTGCAGATGTGGAATTCAATGGGAAAGACTGACTCGTGTACCAACATCAATCAAAATGTCAACTTCACTGGCAGCTCTCAACAGTAAGGCAGGTTCAAAGGTCACAGGATAAAGAAAAAGCCAAGCTCTGGTTCAGCTCTAATATCTCCTTGGTAGAAGTCTTGCAAAAGTACCCCCTTCTGTATTAGCCTTGCTTTCATTAATCTTCTTGCCATCTTCTTTAACTAGTCATGCAGAACCGCTCGATAGCAAGACGTATAATGGGGAAGGCCCTGCGCCTATTACCACGTTAACATTCTCTTAAGCCCCAGTGCAACAATAGAAAGGGAAAGCAAAGGAAATCTGCGACTGCAGGGTGCAGTGCAGGCAATTCAATTACAGCCTGGGCTTACCTATGTACTTCTGACCTATAAAACACAGGAGGCCTTTGTGTCTAACTGGCTTGGCCATTAAGGTTGCTGAAGATCACAACAATGCTGATCTTTTCTATTTAAGCCAAATCAATGTGGACAAATCATTATTCAGTAGCTTTAATTTAATTAGTAAATTAAATACACTACTTTACAGATATTGTCAAGTACTTATGAAAAGAAACATTCATTTAAGCAGGAGGTCACCAATAAGCCCAACTAATTTAACTCATAGCCTTAACTGAAGCTCATCTCAAATATCCAGCAGATTCTATTCACCAGCGTATAATGGTTTCCTGTAGTTGTGATCAATTTATAATCCCAAAGAGCTCCTACTTTATACCCCAATATGTTTCGGACAAAACCCCAAAACAAACACCTCATCCTTCCCCTGCCACCAACATAACCAGCATTAACAGAATCAGATTTCCTTTAATTTATACTACTGCAAGAGAACATAATCAGGTTACCTCCATTATGTTGCTTCCTTAAGATTTTATATTATCTATACTTAATTGAGATACAGAGCTCTTTTCAGCTACAAAGACTACAAGTACTTTATTAAGGTTTAAATCTTATTTCTTAATGATGGGATGCTTCCTATAAGAATTCTAAACCTGCACAATCTTCTTTTGATGAAACTAGATCTGGCATGATTGAACTTGGTATTTTGTTTACAGGTTGAGAGTATCTGATGGGTGCTAGTTTTATAGAAAGATCCTTGCTTTTGTTTTAGTGTAGGAATTCAGGGCTAGCACTCACCCCTCGCCCCCCCCCCCCCCAAAAAAAAGCCACTGCATTCAAATTTTGTCTGTGCCTGTACAAGGATGGAAAATTCTTTCTATGAGACAATTTAACCATGGTAGTTTTTGATGTAGAATGCATTCTCCTCTCCTATGTGTTCTACACATCTTTGTTCAGTTAAAATGAATTGAAATTAATTCATCTCTTAGAGACTTGTGACATCCTTCAAAATAGCAAAAGATATCCTAATGAGTAGCAAAACCAGACTGAAAAATAACTGATTTAAATAATAATGGCAGCATGAAGGTTTTTTTTTTTAATCTAGAAAGGCAGAATTTGTTCTTAATTTCTCAGTGCTTATGATACAAAGAATTTCTCAAATAACTCTTTTAAGGGTCCATATTTATTTAAAAGGTGTGATCTATTTAGCCATTAAGTTCCAGGTCCTTAAACACTCACAGGGATAGAGCAATAAATCTTCCCTCTGAAACATGGCCTAAGAGGGAGAAGTTAAGGGTAAAGGAAAGAGAACCACAGAACTGCTATTTATGAAGTATGGCTGCAGAGTCTGGCTCTTTCTGATTCCACAATATATGCAATTATGTGTTTCACTGCCAGCATTCTAATGCTCAGCCCCTTTGCCAAATCAGCTATTCACACACTTTTCGGATAAAGCATCAATTACATTTGAGTTGTGTTACTTACGAAGACCAAATTAATGGTTTGACAGGGGCTTTCTCAATAAACACTGCAAACTGACCTTGTTTGAAGGTTTTAAAAACCATTTCCTTTTTCTTCAGAATTATGACAAACATGTCTCAAGTAAGACTGGGGACAACTTCATTATCCTCCCAACACTTAATGCCTTTTTGTAAAAAAGGCTGCTCTGTTTTTACAACTAAATTATTCTAGTTGGTCACACATTCCAGTCTTCACCAAGACACTTGTGTTATGTGAGATAAAAACATGAAAAAGGAAATATATTGCAGAAATCAAAAACCTTATCTACTTCTAGACTGTGTCTCTTTGCCATAATTCATTCAAGAAGGCCCCAAGAATAATTTTTGATGTAAACTCAGCTACAAACATACATCACTATGCTGATAAAAATCACAGGCTAAACTTATGAAATATAGTGACTTTCATTTCTTTAGTGCTGTTAAAATAACTTTTTTCTAAGGTTCAACAGACACAAAAGATAAAAAGGGCTACCATTAATCCTTAAAAAAAAAAAAAGCAGCCCTATAGATTAATTCTGTAGTCTGATGATGGTTTGAAGATGAACTTTTTAGATAAAGTCACTGAATTAATTTGACTAAGATATTAGAAATCATTAAAAAAAAACCACAGCATGCAAACCAATTAATTTAATACATCTTTGTTTGGGTCCTTTACAACTTAAATTATGCTGAATAAATTTTGGTTTCTAAATCCAGTCTCACTAAACTAAATTTCAAGTCAACAAGCATTCATTAAGGACAACCTTGTGCAAGACACTGTGCCATGGATTTGGGATACAGAAACCTATCCCTGGGTCAATTGATTCAGCATGGAGAAAAGGTGTGGTGGGGGAGGGCAGACCTCAAACAGAGAAACAGCACAGTGTGTGAAGTGCTTTACCAGAGGTGTGCACAAACTCCTGGGGCAAAGTTACAGAGAGAGGCTGACATGGAAGCTGCATCTTGAAAAATGAGTGGGCTGGGAGTGGTGAGATGGAGATGTCCATAATTAGGAGGGTCAGGGAGGGAAGGGCATTCCAGATTGGAATAGCAGAGGCACAGAATGTAAGGTGTGTTTGTATATGAGTTGTTCACAGTGATGAAATTATGGGATGGGAGATTATGGGGCATGAAACGGGAGTTGTCAACTGGCTGTCAATGTCTGTAAAGGGTATGCTGAGAAGTCTGAATTTTATTCTGTAAGCCTGGAACTTCCAAACTTTTTTTTTTAAAGCAGTAAAATTCTTTAAATGCAGAATCCCAAAATAGAAAACAAAAAAATAGGTTTTTTTTTTTGTTGTTGTTGTTGAAGTGGGGGGAACTTATGCTTATGTATGCCCTACACACACACACACACACACCACAGAGGCCTGAGGTCCCTCCGAGAACCTTAGAACGCTGAGGAAAATGGTGTGAAGAAGCAGGTGATAGGGATTTAGGAAGTGTTTCATTGGGGGCAGTTAGCCTCTTTGTTCAGGAAAGTTTCACAATTTCTACATCTCTGGAACCACAGTGAGAAAGGAAGACAGGGTCTTCTGTAAGACCCACACGTGCATTTTTTTTTTTTTAAACAAGGAACGATTCCTATTTCCATTTAATAGGAAAATAAAAGCAAAGACTCTCTTGCTGGATTATCAACACTTAAATGATGGGGCCCATGTCTGCTCTGTTTGCAACTGTTTTCCCAGTGCCACAAACTGGTCTCACTCACACAGATGTATAATAATTACTTCTTGACAGACTAATACCAAGAGGGCACTGGGACATGGGCAGCAGTAAATCTTTTCTTTGTTCCCTACTGGGGCTGGGTGTGTTACATCCTTTACCATTTAGTGCCTGAATCATAGCCCTCCTTGGCACACTGTGAGTCCTGGTGTGAGTCTAAGAGAAACTTGAATCTTGTTTCTAGTTCTTTCTCTGACCTTTCTACTACAGCTTCTTCCTCTATGCAATGAGTAAGTGATTGCCTTTCATTTCTCAGAGACATGAAAAATTTATAAAATATTACTTTCCAAAGCATCCTGAGTTCTTGGGAAGAAAGATGCCAGACAATGACATCTTTATTGGCCAACAAGCTGGAGTGAGAGGGCTTAGGAAGATGTTTATCCAAAGTCAGAAGGAATCCATCAGCCTTGGGGCAGGGACCCCAGAGCAACAGACAATTTTCTCACCTACTTCCTCCAGCAGCCATCTTGCAGAGTGTAAGGCCTCACCCGGATGACAGGAATGGTAAGAAAGGGGGTGAAGATGGCTTTACTCCTTTCTCCTCCCTGTACCACTAAGTTCTCCCTTCTTGCCAAGCTGTAGGCTAATGAGTTTAAAGGAGGAGAATAAATAGCCAGCATAGCTGGATTTGACAGAAAAAAAAAAATTAAACACCTACCCATAAATGAGGCAATGTGGCATTTGCCCAATCTGTAAGCTCCCTTCAGTGGATAATAGACAATATTATCTCAACGACTTAACCACATTATAAATACTTGCTGGCCTCTACATTTCTTATTGTTCCCTTTGAGTATGTAATTCCTTAA
Source organism: Chaetophractus vellerosus (assembly GCA_004027955.1). Taxonomy (NCBI): domain Eukaryota; kingdom Metazoa; phylum Chordata; class Mammalia; order Cingulata; family Chlamyphoridae; genus Chaetophractus; species Chaetophractus vellerosus. The sequence continues at coordinate 5,844 of PVKH010032871.1, read as the reverse complement.
AACATTTATTCTCAAATTTAGTGGACAATGGAACATAGAGGATTAACAAAAATTAGACGCTCATGCCTTATCCCAAGTTACTCAGTATTTACCAGGATGGACCCCGGGTAATTGCATTTTAAATAGGCTCTGAAGTGAATGCTGATATTACCAGAGTTTGAAAACCACTGCCTTAGAGCCTTTTTAAGGCAACTAATGAATCCTTATATAGTTTAAACGTTTTCTTCCATAGAGGAACTGCAGTGTGATCTATATGTCCTTTCTGTCTTCTCATAGGACTGGAGTCCTAAAAATGATTAATGTAAATGCTAAACTCAATTACTTAACTGCAAAAATATAATATGCCAAAACATATAACCAGACTGTATCTACTTTGATAGAATGCCAACCCAGCAGTGATCACTTCTGTATGACTAGGCAGGAGTTTAATTATGAGCTGCTAGGTCATGCAGCTGCCAATAATCTAAGGGGTGTGCTGATACTTCCTGCATGATGGATATCTAAATCTAGTCTTTGGCTGCCATGGGAAATCTCCTAGCTTCCCTCAATCTGGCATGGAAGAAACCTACTGGTCAAGTCCACCAACTGGGAAGGCGAAGGGAGCACAAAGTAAAATGACGGCCTTGGTGAGTGCAAGTTCTCAGTAGGATTTTGCCCCCTTGCCCACAGTCCCCAGGGTGGGATTGCTGAGGTCAAAAGTGAGGGCTGCTGCCATTGAGACTGAACAGGATGGAGACTCATGTCAGGCTCTGGGCATCATAATACAATCCCAGTTGATTAAAAGAAATTTCTTGTAATGAATTAAACAGACGCAAGGAAAAAAAGAACACCATGGCAATATATTCTCCTGGCACCCAGTACACAGAGAGGAAGTGGGGAAGAGAGAAAGAAGACATAAATAACAGAGACTACTCACTGGGGCTTTTTTCTTCAGCAAGGTCACAGGCACAGAGCAGGTCAGAATCGATTGAGATGGGTTTCTGCTTAATCCAAAACTTAGTGCTGGCTTTCTGATTCGTAACAGGGTCTATCTCTACCTTGTCTCCAGAGATACCTGTAAGGCCAAGGGGAGGACAAAAAGAAGCCACAAGTAGAAGGTATAAGTGATTTCAGTGTAATCATTTGACCTGTTTTATAAATCCTGAGTTGGATGAACAAGAGCTCTCTCTTAGGGCTCTGGAGAATGCCATAGGTTTCTTAAGACAGATATAAGGAGACTCCAAATGGCACACAGAAGCTGTACAGTCTGATTTCCTGGATGGGTGAAACAACCAGGAATATATATAAAAAGGTATTAAGCAACATCCTTTCCTAGATGTAACATATATTCAATATAATTTACCTATATATTATTAATTCTATGTTATCTCTATATTATAATGAAATGATACAAGCTTCACTGAAAATTTTTTGATCAGTGGCTTTTTATTTTTCTTTTAAGAAGAAGATCTAGGTTGAACGTATAAATCTGTACTATTACCTATGTCTAAACAGCCAAGTTACCAAGGAAGATTTTCTGATCTGGAATAATCTTACATGCTAAAATAGGAAAAACAGATTTTACTCCTTTTCTTTCTTTCTTTCTTTTTTTTTTAAAGATTTATTTATTTTATTACATATCTCCCCTTCCCTTCCCCCCCGTTGCGGCAACACGTCGAGACTTGGTCACTGCGCAGGTGCGGCTTTTCCCCGCTTGTGGGCAGCTTCTGCTTCTATTCACGGCCGGCTCTTGCTTCAGTTCACGGGTGGCTGGCTGCGCTCCATTCGCGGGCGACCTGCCCTGCCCGTGGAGGCTTTTGCCCTGTCTGTGGCAGCTTTTTGCCCTGCCCATGGCGGCTCTGGCCCGCCCATGGCGGCTTGCCATTCTCAAGGCGGTCTGCCCGCTAGGAGAGGTCCCCGGGAACCGAACCCGGGGCCTCCCATGTGGTATGCCGGTGCCCTATCCACTGGGCTATCGAGCCGGCCCCCTACTCCTTTTCCACACTAAATAATTATCCAAGCTATATTTAAAGGAAGATGCAGTCCTTTACATAAAACCTTCCAAGTTCAAGTCTTGGAGACTGGCTTCAGACTCTGGAGGTCACTGCTCTGCTGAGGAAGAGATGTAGCCCTGAGTGTGACCTTTATAAACAATGGCTTTTTTAACAGAAATCCAGAATGTTAAATACTGGCACTTAAGGTTTCATTTTCAGAACTGTGAAAGACATAACATACTTCACAGTGACTGGGAGTAAATGTGTTAGGAGAGCAAAGGTAATAGCTAGGATAGAAGGTGTCCTAGGATAACTGTGGGAATACACAGGGATTGCTCTCCCAGTATTACAGAGGAGTATATTCTTAGCCCAACAGGCATGATCTAGGCTAGATGTTCTCTTTCCCTCTCTCCTGCTTAAAACTGAGGAATCTCTTTATGAAGTAAGGCAAAAACCTTCAATAAGCCTTCTAGAGAGAGCCCCATATGGAACGTTAAAAGTAATTACATTTTCAGGCCATAGTTTAAAGGTCAGGGTCAAAGTGAAAAAAGCAAAAATTAAGTAATGATATAAGAAATAACTAAAATAATAAAATGTACATATTGTAACAGAAAAGACAGTCAAAGTTAACATATTTCACCCTACGGATCTTTTATAGCACCCTGGAATTTTTAAATGTATTTTGAGGAAACCTATTAAGCCAAAGGCAGATAAACAAAACAAAAAAGCCCCACAACTATCTCCTGATAGCAAATTAAAAAACAAAAAAACAAAAAACAAGAACAAACAGAATCCTAGTGATAAAGTCTGCTATACACTCTATTCATTTCAATTTTATTTTATGAATAAATAAATCCCAAATTACAGTTAAACAAAGGCAGAAAACTATACAGAGTATAGCAGAACCTCCTATTGTCTTTAGAGGAGACAATGTAGCAATGTTTGCTCAACCCTGGTCATTACAGTGTGGTCTTCGGTAAAGATGAACAATCAGTATATTTTTATTAATTGAATGCTGGAATTTGTCATTAGACATATTTCAGCTACATCATATTTCAATTAGGCATAATGTCATAAGTCCAATTGATTCTGGACGTGCAGGTCTAGATAATTTCAGGAGGGCGAGAATGTATCAGGAGACCAATTTTATTACATTTCACTTAAAATAGATTACGAATACCCAGATATACTCTTCCTTCCATTTTGGTCATTAATTTTTAAAGATATGGGCATTTCTGTAGTTCTCTGAAAGAAGAAAAGTACTTAAGCCATGGTTGTTGGGAGCAAGTGATTATTTTTTTTCCTTCTTCTGCTTCTTATTTTGACATTTATAAAAGTCAAAATGAGCACAGCAAAATAAATGTGCATATCTCTTATGTGGAAATAAACCCTGCCCCATGTTCCTTTCTGAGAAAGAAGGGGGTAAAAATCATCACCAGAGAGACACGGTTTTAAAATTTTGTTCTACGGCCCTGCAACTCTTGAAGCCGTAGTCAGTCAATATTGTTAATGTACCTTGTTAATTTGATAGGATTTGTCAGGTAACTCCACTGGAAAATTATATAAAACTGTTCCAGATGAAAAGATGATAGTGACATGAATTAAAGTGATAGAACAATAGTGGAATATAAACCAGAAATGACACCCAAAGTGGCTGTTGATTTATTGCTGCACTGAGTTTGGTTCTGGGCTCCCATGTATATTAGTGCTACAAATCTGGGTCCATTTAGCAGAGGGATGCTCATACATACATCACCAGCTCCTGCTCCAAGCCAAGGTCACTCCCCATTGCATCAATCTTTTCAACAGAGCCTACTTCACAAAGCAGGACTTTTGTAACCATCTCAGATGTAACAGACTCTCGTCGTCTTTCATCTTTCTTTTATCATGTAAAATACACTTTAACTTCTATTATTTTTATCTGCAAATTGTTACCGCATAGTTCATCCATTATGGGCTGTATCTCTGTACCCATCGCCTAAGCTCTGCACTGCTGCAAGAACACTTTCCCAATGATGCCTTTTCCTGGGGTTATTGTGTGGTCACTGTTCAGAGGGAACCCCAAGTCTGAGGTTTGGGGATGAAAGTGTGGGAGATGAATGCATTAGGCTCAAGACAGGGAGGGGATGGAAAGCTTGGAGGATGGGAAGGGGCAGGCAGGTGAAATACTATTTAAATAACTGGTGTGTTCCAAAAAAGTGGTGTGTAATTCAGATTTTTTTTTTTTCCCTGAATCAAATCACATTTTCCTACTGACTTCTCGTTTCAGATACTTTATCTTCATTTTGGATTGATCTGCAATTGGCAAGGGCTCCCAATACTTTCATTTTGAGTTTCTCTGCCCTTCAGGCTTTCAGTCAAGTAGTTAATGATCTGTAAAACACTCGCTTGCCTAGAGGAGTCACTATTTAAAGGAACCTGGAGGGGAATCTTTTGATGGGAAAAATCCTCCTGTACATTAAATAATCTCACGCTGCTTGGTATGTGGGTGACTCTTAGTTTCTTAAAGCAGAGCACGTGGCCCCACAGGACTCTACTGACTCTTGCTGACAAGCAGCCTGAGGCAATCCACAATCGAAGCCCATCTTCCTGAGCGCAGGCATACCCCACCCTGCCCGCCCCCCTTCCCTTTCCACTGATGAAGAGAGTGGAGAATCCAGTCTGGAAGCAAATAGAGAAGTCACTGTGCCTGGCCTGAGAGTAATGGGTCTCTTTCTAGGTTGGAAGAAGACAACTGGGTGGAAGGGAGACCAGTTAGAAGGCTGGTGCTACAGTCCAGGCCAGAGGCGAAGAGGGAAGAGGGAAGAATAGGAAGGGGGTGGTGGTGGAGAGGATTTAGCATGTTAAAGGCAAAAGTACTAGGACTGGGCAAATGATAGGCTATGGGGAGTGAGGGAGAGGGTGAGGAGGTTGTGGAAGCCAGACTGGTGAGAATCTCGTGTGGGGATGTAATGCAGTGGTGGCTATAACCAGTCTGTCATTTACTAATAGTTAATAGGATCTTCCTTTGATGGTGGAGCACAGAGAAGAGGACTGCTGAATGCATGTTCCTTGTGGATCATCTTCACCAAGGCCAAGGCCCAGAAACAGAGAAATCATGAACTCCTAGGAGGCTCGCTTCTTTTCCTGCTTCAGAAGGCTCAGCATCAAGAATCATTTGTTGTAACCGTCTCCTTAAGTCCAACAGGTATGATGCCAATTATAGACATTGTTTCTACAATAACAACTAACATTACTGACACCAGCTATGAGTCAGCATGGTTAGAAATCCTTTTTGTACATTAGTTCAAATTTTACCACAACCTTATGAAGTTGATTACTATATTTATCCCTATTTTACAGATGAGGAAGCAAACACAGGGAGATTAAGTAACTTGCCCAAGATCACAAGTCTAGTAAGTGGCAAAACTGGCATTTGAACCCAGGTTCCAGAATTTGTCTTCTCAGTTACTAAACTTTCTGTAAGAACTGTGCTAAAGACTACATAACATACCCAGGAAAGGTGAAGTTGCTTGTCCAAGGTCAGGGAGCTTTTAAGTGGAGAAGATATTTTTCCAAACTGGAGCAGTCTGGTACCCAAGTCTTGATTCTTTCCACTGCTCTGCATGGCCTTATCCATTTAAGTCAAGATGATGTAATAAAGAAGTCCATCAAAAGCCTTCTTTAGTCACCTCTCAGTTTCACCAAGGAACAAAAAATGTTCAAATGAACAAATAAATGTACACACCTATTTTTGTCTATTTATGGTAAATTAGAACATAAAATCCAACCAATGTTCCTATTTCTGAGCACCGAGTATGGTTTTGATTTTGTTGGCTAAAGTTCGTATGCAGTTACTGACAGACAGAGGCACTCCTTAAAGTATTGTGTA
>PVKH010032870.1:0-12099 GCA_004027955.1 Chaetophractus vellerosus | reverse complement strand
CCAACAGAAACTAAAGGGGCCGGGCGCTCTCGGGTCCACCAGCTGGACACATATGGCCCCAGATGCGAAGTTAGACTCCACTACTTATCATCTGAGCAGGTGTCCAGGCAGAAGGTCAAGCAAAGAAAGAGCTGGGAGCAAAGACTGCTTTAGGCTTATAGCTCAGCATTGCTAGGAGCCTGGGGGGCCCAGTCCCTAAACTGCAACTCCCCACATCTGTCTCTTTCAGGGGGAACCTACAGGAGAATTGAGGCCAAACGTTCTCTAGCAGAGTGTTTGAATATCACAGATGGTGCAAAGGGGTTTGGAAATGGATAGTAGGAACTAATTCCAAAGGTCTAGCGTCTATGGCCATAAGTGAATCTACCACTGATCTGCCATTTAATTTTTTTAAAATTTATTATTTTATTTATTTATTTTTTATTTATTTATTACATACCCCCCCTTTCTGCTTGCTCTTGCTGTGTGTCCATTCTTCTGTGTTTTTCTATGTCTGCTACTTGTCTCCCCCCCGTCTTTGCGGCGATGCACTGAGTCGGCCCTCCGTGGCGGCGGCTCGCTCCATTCGAGGGTGGCTCCATTCCGTTTTTACGGGCTGCTCTGCTCCATGTTTTGCGGGCAGCAGTCCTCCATGTTTTTGCGGGCTGCTCGGCTTCCGCGGCGGTTTGCAGGCGGCAGCTCCGCTTTTTCACGGGTGACTTTGCCATGCCCGTGGGGGCTCCGCCCTGCCCGTGGTGGCTTTTTGTCTTGTCCACGGTGGCTCTGCCCCGCCCACGGCGGCTTGCCTTTCTCAAGTCCGTCTGCCCGCTCAGAGAGGGCCCCGGGAACCGAACCCGGGGCCTCCCATGTGGTACCCCAGCACGCTCTTTATCCACTGAGCTATCTAGCCGGGCCCTGCTATTTAATTTTTAAAAATATTTTAAGTATTTACAATATTTGCCAATGTAATAAGATAGCAGGAAGCACTTCGTAGGCATGCACTAAATATATTTCTACTGAAGCTCTCAGGGAAAAGTTTACTGAAAAATTCTAAGATTAAGATGAGCAGACAAGCAAGGGAGCCGGGGTAGGGGGAAGTCTAAAAAAAAGCATAGAAAAAAATTCTAAGGTTCTTAAATATATTTCAAATATAACAAACTTAGAATAAACTGTGAAATTAATTTATTAAAAGTTAGTATTCATATGCACTATAAGTAAAACTTCTATTTCAGAATATTTTTAAAAGCAAAACTTTAAGTCACATAGTTCAGAAACCAGGGGGAAATTAACCTAAAATATCAATGTTCAAGAGAAAGGGGAAAAAATTATATATATATATAGTGCTTGCTTGCCCCATTTTCTCCTATGATTCCACTGTCTCATGAAATCATTTCCATGAAGGCTTTATTTCTAGTTCATCACATAGAACTGTGTTCTCATTAATGATTTCTCCTTTGACACGAAATTCAGATATTGTTTTCCCCACTCGAGAAACAGGGCAGTGGCTTCAGACAGCAGCTCACCTCTCCTCTGGGCTGTTACCAAGAGGGCCCAGGAGACCCTGGGCCTGTCCCAAGGTAAGAACCAAAGACAATAGAGAACCACAGAAATATTTTCACTCCCTATTTTTGCCAGAATAAGAGCTATTAAAAAAAAAAAGATTTATTATAGTATGCCCAAAGGTAAGCCTCCCCTCCCCCACCCACTTAGGCTTCCCAGATGGAAATACAAATTCAGAGAATGTGCAAGCGGAAATAATGAATAACAAACGGCCAAAAGGTTAAGAGTTAGCTGGTAAGTTTCAGGGGCTCTAGCCCTTTATTGTGAAATGGTCTCAGCCAGTGCAGTTACTAAGGCTCCTTTCCACCACTTGTTCACATAGAGTGAGACAAGATGTATAAATGCTGGGATTTCTACTTCAGTTACTACGGTATTAAACCTTTATGAATACGCGGACAGAATGTGGGTGATGAAGGGAAAGACCAGTGTTGCATAATACCTATCCACGCTCTCATTTTTCCACCAAAGTGGTCAGACAGGTCCCATTATGTCCCAATTACCTGCTCATAATGACCCTATAAATATAAAACCATTCCCAGGCTCTCAAACGTTCTAAAGACTTTTATAAACCAGATTAGTCCTGCTTTTGGAACACTTCTTTAGAATAGGTTCTAAAAGAAGTGCCCAGAGGCCACTCCAAGGACTTCATTTGCACCCTGGGCCAGACCTCTGCTCCTTTCCCGGGACACCCTGCCCCATCCCCGTGGGAGGGGACCGAGAGCTCCGGGCTGGGTGACAGCCTGGGACAGGAGGCGCTTCTGGCCAGGGGGCAGTTCTGCCAGCAGGGAGTTGAGCCACAATGGTCTCCCATCCTTTAAACTTGAAGGAACTGAGGACCAATCATACGGATGGGAACAGCTCGGATGCCAAGCAAGTCCCCAGTCCTTGGCTGCCTCCTCCTTGCTGCTCCAGCAACCACTGGCATGCTTCAGAGTGCTTCCTGTTCCATCTTCCAAACCCTCCTCCTCGACCCAATTATGAAAGAGCCACTGAAGCCCTTGGGAGGCTCTAGGCAAAGCATTATTAGAAGGTAATGCAGGTGTTTTTCTCTTTTTAATTTGCCCCCCTTTTTGGTATGAATTGCCATGGCTGTGAGGAAATTCTAGGGGCATAGGCAGGGGGCAGGAGGTGGAATTAGTTGGCATTTCTGTAAATGAGGTTGGGGTCAAGGGACTGAAATGAAAGCTATCCGCATGGCTGCTTGACTTTCCCCGGGTCTCGGGTGGTTGGTGCTTTGACTTGGTCTCCTGGGGAGGGCAGGTCCAGGAGGCAGGGACAACACCAGGGTGCCCTGGAGGTGAATTCAAAAAGAGGAAGGAGAGAGGTTCCCAGGAAGAGCGAGAGGCCACAAGCAAGTCAGGGTGCCTGCCAAAGCCACCACCTCCAGACCCGGAGGTCAACAAAACTCCCATCTGACGTGGCCAGCTTTGAAACGTCAGTGCGGGCGTGCAGAACTGAGTTCATACTTCATTTGCGGTTTTGTAAAGCAGGCAATCCTAAACAAACTGGGCTGAAGACATTGTGTCTCTAGAAGCTGGATCTCTCCATCCCAGGTTCCCCTGCAGGAGATCAATGTCGGGGTAAGGTGGACATGTTTTCCGTGGGGAGTAATCGTTCTTCCGTGAGCCCCCTCCCTCGCTGCCGTGTGTCTGTCCTCTGGGGCACACACCCTATTTGTCTCTATACTTATTTATCAGCACACTCCAGTAACCCAACAAGCTGGGTAGAGCTGTCTTTAGGTTCTCCTGTGGTGCCCTAAAGATGCTGGCGCCCAAACAAGACTCACCAAATCAACAGATATGTGGCAAAAATGACAACCCATAACCCAAAAGCATCATCTCTGCTGGAATGTCAGTCTCTGTGACACCTGAATGCCATGAAGAAGGCTTTTCTTAGGGCCTCCGCTTCTGCAGCCATGTGTACATTTATAAGCATTCTCTGGAAGGACATAAACCGTAAAGCAACTGAAATCATTCCTCACTTCCTGAAACATAAAACAGACATAACTAATTTCCTCTCTCCTTCTTTTACATTGAAATCTGACGCTTTATGATTCATAGTCATAACTCACAAGGAAATGCTCTCTATCTTCTAATACCAACTGGAATTGTCAACAATTCAAGAAGTTTCCCAATCTTCCAGGCTATACTATTCGTTACCAATCTTTAATGGTAATAAGCTCTCCCTAACCAACTCTACTTACCTTTGCCATTGTACCTTCATATTCCTGTGTCTGTATAGAGTCTTATCAGTTACCCTTACAAATATTCTAAATGGGTTACAGTCCCGGTACTCAAAACTCAAATTAGAGAAAATTGTTCCTGCTTGTCCCGACTTTAATAAATGCAAATCAGCATTTTCAGTGCAAAGAAGACTTTTTCTCCCCTTGATGCTTCTTCTTCTGTCAATAGAAAAGTGAGTTCTTGATCCCAAATATTATACTATATAAACAAATTCTCTATCTGCTTATATAAATATAGAGAGATGAGAAATTAGATAGGTAGATGATAGATGACATATAGAATAGATAGAGATGATGATGGCAGATAGAAGATATGTAGATTAGATTAATGATAACTATATCTATAGATATGGATATGAGCATGGCTGTGGATATGAATATGGACATGGACATGGATATAGATATAAGATATCTATATAGATATATAGACATAAAGGCATATTTATGTAGATATAAAGACAAAGACACAGACATGGATTTATAGACAGATGACAGATAGATGGATGGATGGATAGATAGATGGATAGACAGATGATGAAAGAAAGAAAGAAAGAAAGAAAGAAAGAAAGAAAGAAAGAAAGAAAGAAAGAAAGAAAGAAAAAGAAGAAGAAGAAGGAAGGAAGGAAGGAGGGAGGGAAGGAAGGAAGGAAGGAAGGAAGGAAGGAAGGAAGGAAGGAAGGAAGGAAGGAAGGAAGGAAGGAAGGAAGGAAGGAAGGAAGGAAGGAAAAGAAAGAAATAGAGAGAATAGGTAGATATACATGAATATATGAGTGGAAGAGTGTGAATACGTTTTGGATTCCCATTATATATTCATATTGTATAAAGGCAAAATTCCAATCAATCTTGGATGATGTCTTTCATTAAGAGAGAAATAAGATGGCAGAGCAAAATGTTTGCCAAGGGGAGATTACACAGGTGCAGGGAGAAGCTTGCATGTAGGGCTGGGGTGAGAACAGTGAGGAGCTCTGTAGCCAGGTGAGTGAGGGATGGCAGATGGGCACCAGGAGGAAGATAGAGCAGAATAATGAGTTTTAGTCTTAATTATATTGACTTAACTAAGATCACTAAATATCAATGCGAGTAAATTAGTTGGAATTCATTTATTGTAACCATTGTTTAATTCATTTTGGCAGTATATCTAAAATAAATAGCATTCATATTTAATGACATATACTTGGTTATGGGCTCATGAATTGTTCAAATATAATTTATTTGCATGCACAGAAACTCCTTATAGCTTAGTGTAAATTAACATCTATGATGTTATACGTGTAGAGAGTGGGGAGGTCCCCACAGATGTTCCTACCACCAAGTTACACTCCTTCTATCAAAAGACAGAGTAATGTCTTCAAGGTTCATCCATGTTGTCACATGTATGAGGACTTCATTCCTTTTTACAGCTGTCTAATATCCCATCGGATGTCTAATATCCCATATTTAGTTTATGCCCATCAGGAGAGTCACATAAAGACACGCCAACCCAATGCAATACCAGGTCCCAGCGCTGCCAGCAAAACCGCAATTCACACAGGCCCTGATGGAAAGATGCTTCACTCACAGAGCGAAGAGACACAGGAAGGTCAGCTTCAGTGGACGGCCTAGGTTCTTCAGAGCCAGCAGGTCTCAACCCCTGGGCGATGCAGGGGGGTGTTCTAGTCCCAGCACCACTCTCTTGTGTTCATGTGATCCCTTCCAGGCACAGATACATCCCCAGGGTGTGAGTTGGGTGTCTTTAGAACATGCCCACCAGTATCAGATTGCCTTCACTGAATGTTTTTTTTTTAAGATTTATTTTTTATTCATTACATATCTCCCCCTTTCTGCTTGTTCTTCCTGTGTTCATTTTTGCGTTCTTCTGTGTCTGCTTGTCTCCCCCCCCTGCGGCGACCCACCGAGTCAGCTCACCGCGTGGCGGTCTGCCAGCTCGCAGCGGCTTGCCCTGCCCGTGGTGGCTTTACCTTGCCCACGGCAGCTTGCCCTGCCCGCGGCGGCTTGCCTTCTCAAGGCTGTCTGCCCGCTCGAGGAGGCCCTGGGAACTGAACCTGGGGCCTCCTATGTCGTAAACCGGCGCCCTACCAATTGGGCTACAGCCGGCCCCCTTCACTGAATGTTTACATATGCTTGGGGCAATAGGGGAAGGAATGTACTGGAAGTTCCCTTGTCCACTAGAGGACTGTGTTTTATCCCACTAGGCTGATAACACCTCGTCCTGAGTACAGGATGTATTTGTGGGTCCCAGAGAAAGAGAGCAGGCTGGCCTAGGGCTGCCCCTTACCATGGTTTATTCATTCACCTGCTGAGGAACATTTGAGTTGTTTTCAGAACTTCATTTCTCTTTATGGTTGAATAATATTCCATTGTGTGTATCTACCATATTTTGTTTATTCATTCATCTGTTGATGGACACTTGGGTTACTTCCACCTTTTGGCAGTTGTACATGTTGCTGCTATAAACATTGGTGTACAAATATCTGCTCAAGTCCCTTCTTTCAATTCTTTTAGATATGTACCAAGAATTGGGATTGTTGGGTCCTATGGTAATTTTACTGTCACCTTTCCGAGGAGCCACCGAATGGATGGTTGCACCATTTTACAATGTCACCAGCTATGTAGAAGGGTTCTTATTTCTCATTAGCACTTATTATTTTCTGCTTTTTAAAATAACATCCATTCTAGTGGGTGAGAACTGGTATATAATTATGGTTTTAATTTGCATTTCCCTGATGATCAACTTTGCTGAGCATCTTTTCATGTGTTTATTAGCTATTTATATATCTTCTTTAGGGAAATGTCTAAGTACTTTGCCCATTTTTTAATTGGGTTATTTGTCATTTTGTTGTCAAGTGATAGTGGTTCTTTATATATTCTGGATATTAAACCCTTTTCAGATATATGGTTAGCAATTAATTTCTCCCATTATATAAGTTGTCTTTTCACTTTTTAAATAGTGTGCTTTGAAGTTAAAATAAATTAATTTTGATCAAGTCCATTTTATCTATTTTTCTTTTGTTGCTTCTGCTTTTGGTGTTACATCTAAGAAATCGCTACCAAATCCAAGGTTATGAAGTCCTTCCCCGCCCCCCCCCTCATGTTTTTCCCCAGGAGTTTTATGGTTACAGCTCTTGTGTTTAGGTCCTTGATTGATTTACAATTAATTTTTAAATATTTTGCAAGGTAGGGATCCTTTCTATGTGGCTATCCAGTTTTTCACAGCACCATTTCTTGAAAATACTCTTCTTTCCCTAATTGATGTACTTGACACCTTTGTCAAAAATCAGCTGGCAATAGATGGGCAGGTTTATTTCTGAACTCTGAACTCTCAATTTTATTTCATCAGTCACTGTTTCGATTACTGTGGTTTTGTAAGTTTTAAAACGAAGAACTGTGAGACCTCCAACTTTAGTCTTTCTACTTCTGCAAAAAAAAAAAAAAAGGCTGCTGAGATTTTGTTTGGTATTACATTGAATCTGTCCATTACTTTGTGTAGTTTTGACATCTCAATAATATTGTCTTCCTTTCCAAGAACATGGAATATCTTGCAATTTATTTAGGTATTCTTTGATTTCTTTCAGCATTGTTTTGATATTGTTGGTGTACAAGTCCTTCACCTCCTTGGTTAAATTTATTCCTACATATTTTATTATTTTAGGTCCTATTGCAAATGGAATTATTTTTTAAATTTCCACTTCAGAACATTCTTTGTTGGTGTATAGAAACATGTTAAACTTGTAGCCTGCCACTTTGCTGAATTTGTTTATTAGTTTTAGCACTTTTCTTGCAAATTCTTTGGAATTCTCTATATAAAGTATCTTGTAATCTGTGAATAGAGAAAATTTTATGTATTCCTTTCAAATTTGCATATCCTTTATTTCTTTTTCTTGCCTAATTGCTCTGGCAAGGACTTCCAGTACAATGTTAAATAGCAGTTGTGAAAGTGGGCATCCTTGTCTTTTTCCTGACCTCAGGGGAAATACTTTCAGTCCTTCACCATTGAGGATAATGTTGGCTGTGGGTTTTTCAAATATACCCTTTATAATGTTGAAAAAGTTACCTTCTATTCCTATTTTTCTGAGTGTTTTTATCATTTAAAGGATGTTGGATTTTTGTCAAATGCCTTTTCTACATCAATTTGAGATGATCAGGCATTTTTTCTTTCATTCTATTAATATGGTGTATTACATTGATTGATTTTCTTTTGTTGAACCAGCTTTGCATTCCTAGAATAAATCCCAAATGATCGTGGTGTACAATTTTAATGTGCAGTTGGATTTTGTTGATTAGTATTTTGTTGAGGAGTTTTGTGCTTATTTTCCTAAGGGATATTCATCTATAATTTTCTTTCTTGTGATGTTTTTATTTGGCTTTGGTATTAGGGTAATACTGGCCTCATAGAATGAGTCAGGAAGTCTACCCTTCTCTTAAATTTTTTGGAAGATTGTGAGCAGGATTGCTATTAATTCTTCTTTGACTGTCTGGTAAAAGTCACCATTGAAGCCATGTGGTCCTGGACTAATCTTTTTTGGGAGGTTTCTGATTATTGATTCCCTATTCACCCTGTTTTGATTTCAGGGTGGAATTGTCAGTTTTGATTCCTACCACCCCAATCCCTATCACAAAAGAAATGAATGCTCTGAGCCCCAGTCAGAAAGGAGCAGCCCTCCCAGCCAGGTTAACTGGGTTTGTTGTCACTGTGTCATGACAAAGAGCTTGTTGGAAGCTGAATTAAGCAACACAGGGTGACTCACTGCTTCTCTTTCCAGATTGAAACAGGTGCTTTAAAAACCAGCTTTCTGGAAAAGGACTCCAATAGACATTTCTCTAAAGAAGATATACAAATGGTCAATAATCACATGAAAATACGCTCAACATCAGTGATCATCAGAGGAAGGCAAATCAAAACCATAATGATATGCCACTTCATACCATAATAAGATGGCTATTGTTTTTTAAAAACAGAAATAATAAATGTTAATGAGAAATAAGAACCTTTTTACATAGCTGGTGGCATTGTAAAATGGTGCCGCTACAGTGGAAATCTGTGTTGCATTTCCTCAGAAAGTTGACAATAGAATAACCACATGACTCGACCACTCTTCTTCTTGGTATATACCCAAAAGAATTGAAAGCAGGGACTTGTACATCAATGCTTATAGCAGCACTATGCACAATAGCCAAAAGGTGGAGGAACCCAAGTGTCCATCTACAGACAAACAAAATGTGGTACGTACATGCAAGGGAATTTTATTCAGCTGTAAAAAGGAATGACATTCTGGTCTCATCCACGCTGCTCAATGTGGATGAACCTTGAAGACATCGTGTTGAGTGAAATAAGCCAGACACAAAAGGACAAACACTGTGTGATCTCACTTATATGAAATACATAAAAATAAGCAAATTCATGGAGACAGATATTAGATTATAGGTTACCAGAGTTGGAGTAGGAGGAATGGCATGGGGAGTTATTGCATAATAGATGCAGAGTTTCCGTTTGAGGTGATGAAAAAGTTGGGGTAATGAATATTGGTGATGGTAGCACAATGATATGAATGTAAGTAATATTACCAAATTCTACCTTTGAAAGTGGTTAAAATGAGAAAATTTGAGTCAGATGTATGTCACTACAATAAAGTGGTGTTTTGTTTGTTTAGTTTTTTTTTTTTTAGGAAAGGCAGTAATTCAATTTTTTCTGTTTTTTTTTTTAAATAATAGATGCTGTGGATCTGTCATCCATAAGTTCCACTACGTCAAAATAACAAAGTGGGGTTACCATTTAACTCAGCATCATCAGTTTTTAAAGAAACACAAGTACCTTAAAAACAAACCAGTCTGCTTTAACAAATTGCACTCATGCTAATGAAATTTTAATCTTCTTTAGGGATCATGATCAAAATCCAAAATGTAGAACAATCCCAAAAAAAAACTGGAATGTAAAATGTTGAGTTCTATTTAGATATCATCAATGTCTTCACCGTCATCTCCGATGTCATCAAACTGGATTTCATCATTATCACTGAAGCAGGCTTCATATAGGGAATAAATAGATAGATCTGGAACCCGGCAGAAAAGTCCACGTGGGCACTGACAACCCGAGATGGCTGTTAGAAGACCCTGCGAGATTTCCACCACGCAGAAAGAGATTCCCATGAGATTTCTCTGGAGAGTCTCCCCGGACATTATCATTAGCCCCACCTGGGGGATTGATGGGTGGGGTGATCAATCAAAACAGCAAACACCTGGGACTCCTCCCGTGCCATGAGCAAAGGGGTGGCATGATTAACAGTTTAAAAAACAGGGGCAAAGGTCAAATCATCCCTTCTGCTCCTCTTCCTGACCCCTGCCACTCCCTGCTCCACTCCAGGCAGCTTCCGTGCTCTGCTTGGGGCCCTCGTGGCTTCTGCACCCTGCTCTCATCATGTGCCCCCTGCACAGACCAACACGCAATAAAACCTGGGCATTTATAATCTATAATGGGAAATTGTAGTCTATAAATCAGCCCTCTCTACTCTCAGCCCCTTACCCTCTACCGGAACCCGTGACCTGTTATTTTCTCCCATTTCTCTTCTCTCCCTACCCTAATAAATTGTTGGCCTCACTCACCTGACGTGCTCTGAAATTCATTTCTGTAGCATAAGTCTAGAACCTAGACTAAATCCGGTAACATCACCAGGAACAAAAATATCTGCTTAATTGATTTTAGCATGCCCTGGAATCTCTTCATATGCCTTCATCAGACTTCTAGCTTCATCTGCATTGTATTTTAAAATTATATCAGCTTTGTTATTCTGGTAGTCTCGTATCCCAACCAATACAATGTCCGATGTATTTATCCAAACCTTTTTTCTCAGTCTCCCTCTGATGTGACATAACCTCTTTACACCATCAAAACGCATTGCTTCTAATCGTCCATTTCCCGACATTTTCATTACCTGAGCATACTCTTGTCCATCTTTGAACACCAGTCCTCTTTTTTCAGATTCATTCTCATTCTTACCTCTTGGTCTATTTTCACCTCCTTTACCTTTATTCTTAGGCATGGCGGTGACGGCAACTCTCTGACTTTTTAGGTGAGGCCACAGCAGCGACCCCTCCGAGAGGGGCAAAGGGGAACGCATGAGAGGGCACCGGGCG
Source organism: Chaetophractus vellerosus (assembly GCA_004027955.1). NCBI lineage: Eukaryota > Metazoa > Chordata > Mammalia > Cingulata > Chlamyphoridae > Chaetophractus > Chaetophractus vellerosus. The sequence goes on along the minus strand of PVKH010032870.1, from coordinate 1,190 downwards.
AAGGAGACGCGGGAGGCCGGGTGGCGAGCGTGGGAGAGCCTCACGATCGAGCTCTTTTGGGATCCGCCGGCGACCACACTTGGCTGCGGCAAATGACTTCACAGCCAAAAGTTTTTTGTTTGTTTAAGTATTTTCTCACAATTCTGGAGGCCAGAAGTCCAAAATCAAGGTGTCAGCAGGGACGTGCTCCCTCAGATGGGCATGCGGGAGAATCTTCCTTGCCTCTTCCAGCTTCGGTGGTGCCAGCAATCCTTGGCATTCCTAGGTTTGTGGACCCCTCCAGCCTCTGCCTCTGCCTCCCCGTGGCCTTCTTCCCTGTGTCTCCATGTGTCCTCTCCCCTTCTTAGAAGGACACAAGCCATACTGGATTAGGTGCCCAGCCTCCTCCAGTATGGCCTCATCTTAACTACTTCTGTCTGAAAGACCTCATTTCCAAATAAAGTCACATTCGAAGTCCTGGGGAGCGGGACCCCAGCTTATTTGGGTGGTGGGGGAGGAGAGCAATTCAACCCTTAACAGTGTACTACATGTTTTTCAGACCCGACTTTTCTTCTCTGTCATTAGGTGCGTTGTAAAGACAAGAGCATGTAACCCAGGTAGGATTTGCTTCTTTGGGTCTTGGAGAAGAGTAAATTGCTGGCACCTCCTCAAATGTAACTGAGAGAACGTGGCAAATGCATTAATGTCACTTTTAATGCCTGTTCCCCACCAAAGGCTATGAGTCCAGTTAAATCTGCACAGATCTTAGAATGATCAAATGAGTCCACAAGGGAAGGTCCATGGAAACGGCCATATGCACCATATTCCCCCTCAAATGGGTTCCAATGATATGCTTTTTAAAAAGCTAGTTATGCATCCTTTTTACTAATTTGCTTCTCTTCTCAACACCCAGTAGTTGCCCGAGAAGCCACCCATAGCTCAGCTGAGACCACCCTAATTGGCATTGGTTTCCTCTCTGGGCAGGCTCTGGCCCCTGCCATCCTCCTGAAAAACTCCCCCTCCAGCTCCTCCTCCTCTCTCTTAGTTCTCCCCAAAAACCTCCATCTGATTTTCTTAGACACTTGTAGAATTTTAACTTCAGGTCTGAGGATTCCCCAAGTCTCTCTCTTCAGCCTTGTCCTCCTCCCTCCTCCCCAGCTTCATACTCACACACACATCAGCTGCCCACCTCCTTCCCATGGAGCCTCCGC
>PVKH010032869.1:0-12097 GCA_004027955.1 Chaetophractus vellerosus | reverse complement strand
TTGATATCCTTAATATTAAATATTAAATATTATGACATGAAACAATACAACTTGTCATATGATAAGGGAAGAAAACAAAGATATTCATTTTATGCACATATACAACCATACTCATAACAAAACAAAGAAGAAAGATTCATGACCATTGCAGTCCTTTTCTGTAACTGGTCATGTGGTCAAAGTTCATATTTATCAACACATTCTTCCATTACCCATTCCATGTTCCCATTACTTTCAGCAAGCACTTCAGCTGGCCGTGGTTCTTTGCCTGCTGGGGTGATCTAAACTTCCATTCCCGAAGATTCTGGGCCATTGTCAGTCCTGCTTCAATACCCAGCTCATGATAGGCAACTCAGGTCTCATGGTAACTTGATGGCCCATGGTTAAGTGTTCAGCCTCTACTAAGGCCCAGTAGTAAGTCAAAAGCTGTTTCTCAAAAGGGGAGTAGTTATCTGCAGAGGATGGCAAGGCTTAACTCCAAAATCCTAAGGGTCTGCACTCTGATTCCCCTATAGAGGCCTGCAAAAGTCTCCAGAGAGTATCTCTATTTTCCAATGAAACTTCCAGCACCATTGGATCTGCTGGATCATATGGCTCAAGTGGTAGTACAGCTAGCACAGCAGCCTGGGTCTGTCGCAGGGCCTCCTCTTGTTCCAGTCCCCAATCAAAACTAGCAGCTTTTCTGGTCACTCGGTAAATGGGCAGGAGTAGCACACCCAAGAGATGAGTATGTTGTCTCCAAAATCCAAAGAGGCCAACTAAGCGTTGTGCTTCCTTTTTGGTTGTAGGAGGGGCCAGGTGCAACAGTTTATCCTTTACTTTAGAAGGGCTATCTTGACATGCTCTACAACACTGGACACCTAGAAATTTCACTGAGGTGGAAAGACTCGTATTTTTGTTGGATTTATCTCCCATCCTCTGTCACGCAAATGCCTTACCAATAAATCTAGAGTCTTTGCTACTTCTTGCTCAGTAGGTCCTATCAACATGATATCATCAACATAATGGACCAGTGTGATGTCTCGTGGGAGGGAGAGCTGATCAAGGTCCCTACGGACAATATGATGACATAGGGCTGGAGAGTTGATATACCCCTGAGGCAGGACAATGAAGGTATACTGCTGGCCTTACCAGCTGAAAGCAAACTGATTCTGGTGGTCCTTACTAATGGCAATTGAGATAAAAGCATTTTACCGATCAACAGCTGCATACCAAGTACCAGGGGAGGTGTTGATTTGCTCAAGCAATGATACCACATCTGGGACAGCAGCTGCAATTGGAGTCACCACCTGGTTAAGTTTACAATCATCTACTGTCTTCCTCCAAGATCCATCTGTTTTCTGCACTGGCCAAATAGGAGAGTTGAGTGGGGATGTGATGGCAATCACCAGCCCTGCATCCTTCAAATCCTTGATGGTGGCACTAATCTCTGCAATCCTTCCAGGAATCTGGTATTGCCTTTGATTTACTATTTTGCTAGGCAGGGAAATTCTAGTGGCTTCCACTTGACCTTTCCAACCATAATAGCCCTTACTCCACAAGTCAGGGATCCAATGTGGGGATTCTGCCAGTTACTGAGTATGTCGATTCCAATTATGCATTCTGGAACTGGGGAAATAACCACAAAATGGGTCCGGGGACCCACTTAACCCACTGTAAGATGGACCTGAGCTAAAAATCCTTTAATCACCTGACCTCCATGACTGGTTGACCACAGTGATGTTTTGGGTCTCCTGGAATTAATGTCACTTCTGAGCCAGTGTCTAATAATCCCTGAAATGTCTGATCATTTCCTTTACCCCAATGCACAGTTACTCTGGCAAAAGGCCTCAGGTCTCCCTGGGGAAAGGTGGGCAGAAGAGTTACAGTATAAATTTTTGATAGTTTAACAGGATCCTTCCCCAAGGGAACCTGGCCTTCTCCTCATTCAAGGGGCTCTGGGTCTGTAAACTGCCTCAAGTCTTGGAATTGATTAAAGGGCCGTTTTTCTCTGTCTGTAATTTGAGTTATGGTTTTGTTCACTCAACCTAGAACTCTTCTGCTTATACAGATCCAGAAGAAATTTAGTAGACTGCCCATGTATTTCACTTCTAGGTACCCCATAATCTATTAGCCAATGCCATACCTCCATAGGACTCAGACTATTCTGGGGGCTGCTTTGAATCTGCCTTTCATTGTGGTTGCCATGTCCACCTTGCCTTTGTCCACTAACTGCTGATACTTGACTTTTACCAGACCAAGATCCGATCATACCCATAATGTTTAATAATTCCAATTCCATTACAGCCCTCCCTACAGTAACATCTGGACTACAGAGAAGAGCAACCACAGAGCTCTTCAGAGAAGATGGGGTTAGTCTCACAAATTTATTCCTCACAGTCCTGGTTAAAGGTGTGTCCTCTGGACATTCCTGGAGTGGGTGGGCAGGTCTCAAATGGTAAATCCATTCTAGTGTTCCAATCTCTCTAAGTCCATGAATCCCCTCATCCACTGTGTACAGGGCAAATTGGGTATCTCAGCCTCAGACATTCTAGGCCATCATTTGATCCATGTTTCAGTCACCCACCCAAACAAACCATTAGAACCCTTTCTAACCCCTTGAGCTACAGCGTTGAATCCAGAATTTCTGCTTAGTGGGCCCATATCAATAAATTCAGCCTGATCCAACTTTATATTACTTCCACCATTGTCCCATACCCTTACTATCCATTCCCACACATATTCCCCTGATTTATATCTATATAAATTGGAAAACTCATGCAGATCTTTTAAAGTATAGGGTACTTCCTCATGGGTCACACTTTGTACTTCACTTTTGGGGTCTTGTGAGTTCAGTCTAGTAATATGTCTGGAAGAGAAGAGGAATATTGGGGGTGGGTAAGGAGATTTAGAAATGCCTTGCAAGCTCCTGACCTCAGGGTATTTCTTTTCATTTTCATCTGCTGAGACATAATCTCCTCGGGCAGGGGTTGGAAGGCAGATTTCTCAGGGCAGGGTGGAGGTTGGGAAGTGCAGGCTTTCCTTTGGCTGGTACCCACCTCAGGGCTGGAAGGAGGTCAGGACTTCCTGGGGCAGGCTAGAGGCTGGGTGATACAAGGTTTACATTGTGTGGTCTCCACAGGGCAGGCCACACAGTTTTATCTGGCAAAGTCTCAGCAAAATTTAGTGTTCCAATGTCCCCACCGATATCATGATCATCCCATATGTCTCTATCCCAATCCTCAGTTTTGTGATATTTTAGTTTCTTTTATAATTCTGCTACTCACACAATGGAACTCTGAGTCTGATTTTCAGAGATCTCAAGTCTGTGGCTGCATGAAACAATATTTTCTTTCAGAGTGCACATAGATACTTTCACATCATTCATGTGGTATTTAAGTTGCAAATCTGGAGACTTTAACTCATCCCCTTCTTTTTTAACTGTATCTGGAGTATCTAGGAGGAGCCAGCCAACATCATTGTACCTTTTGATTTCACAAAACTCTGTTAAGTTGTTGAAAACACTCTCTCCCACATCCTTGCCTCTTATAAGCATGGAAGTAAGGGGAACCACTAATGATATTTTATGTATCTCCATTGCTAAGTCATGCCATGGACTGTTAGTGGCCTCTTGATTACTGGAACATAAGTCATTAATACTTTTGAATCCAAATAGAGTAGAAAGCCAATTGCAAAACTCCCAGACCACTTCAGAAATCCCATGCTTAAGTTTCTGTTCCTCAAGAACACTCCTGGTACCAAGCTGTATTAGTCGGGGTTCTCTAAGGAAACAGAATCAGCAGGAAATATCTGTAAATAGTAAATAGTATAGGATTTAATAAAATTCTCTCACAAGACCATGGGATGCACAAGTCCAAATTCCACAGGCAGGCTGCAAACCAGGGGATCTGATGAAGGTCTTTGATGAGTTCCCAGGAGACTTTGGCTGTCCAAAGTCCAGTTGGGAAATTCTCTCTGAATGCTGAAATTACTTCCCCTTTTAAGGCATTCAACTGATTGGATAAAATGTCGCTCATTGCTGATGGCAATCTCCTCGGTTGATTGTAGATGTAATCAGCCATCTACGGAATAAACTCACTGATAACTGAAGTCCATAAATGTCCTTGTATTACACTTAGCCAAGTACTTGATTGACCAAAAAAACTGGGTACAATTACCTGGCTGAGTTGACACATTAACCTAGCTATCACATCCATGAATGAAAAAAGAACCCCTTAGATTTCCTTGCACAAAAGCAAAGAAACCCCAACTGATGCTAGGGATGTTACCTGGTATATGGACCTTTCCCACCTAAAGATAATGAAAGGAATCTATTGAGTTGGATATGTTATTACCTCTAACTCTGAAATAATAGAACTAAATTATTCTTGAAGAAGGAAAATCAGTCAGAAATTGTAGGAAGTAAAGTAACAAACTAAGGTTGTGAAAATGAACCAGTTGGGGCAGCTGTGGGGGAAGGACTAGGTGTAGGAAAATGGGAGTGGTGATTTGGAGTAGTTTCTATGAAGCCTGAGGATTTGAGGTGATGGGACGGACACAGAGGAAATATTGCAAAATAGTTCATATTTCGCATAATTTGTCCTGTGAAGTAGGTTATTCAGTAACTGTGGAGTTCCAAAGGAATTCTCAAATTAGGAATTATTTTTTCTGGTAGTGCCTTTGCAAAGGTAGCCTCAGTAGCCAAGTCATTATTGGAGTATGTCTGTAGACTTAGGGTGGGAATGATTGGTTGAAGTCCAATGGCCAAATTTTAAAAGGTCTGATAGGTAAAGGGAAATGTCCTTGGGAACTGTGAGGGGTTTTCCTGGATTATGCTTGGGACAAATTGAATAATTATATTTTTTTAGCCTCAGTCGGTATGCTTTTGAGGTTAGTCATAATTTGGGGGTGTTATGTAAACAAAGAAGTTTTAACCATCAATGGAGGGAAAATAAAAAATAAAAACAGTTTTTGTGTTAAGAAATTGTTAGATGCTGGACTGTTAACAAAGGTTTTGACTATAATTATTGTTAGGCAAATATGGAGGAAAGCAATGGTAACCACGTGGCAGATACAGCTGCAAAAATTATGTATTGTGACAATACTAGTTCTATTGCTGTTTCTATAATAACTTTTGAACCAAACAACTTTATTGGAAAGAAGAATGGAAAAAATCTGGTTGCTGTAATAAGGCTGAAATTAAATCGTGGCTTATCCTTAATGGTAAACCAGTCCTCCCTACTTGCCTCCAGAAAACCATGTTGGAAATTATTCATAATATATCTAACTGGAATGCTGACAAAATGGTAAATCATCCCATAAAATAGCTGTCATTAATGTTAAGTAAAATACAAGCATAGAATTTTATTCCTGCTGTTCTCTCAAGCAATGGGGTGTCCCAGTCTACTGATACAGTGGTCAAGGAACTTTGCAGGGTCTCAGCCATCAATGATGGGTTTACTTGTCCCTACCACCCTCAATTGTCAGGAAAGGTAAAATGAACAAATGGTGCAATTAAACCACAGTTAAGTTGATGGACTCCCTCAATCTACCATGGCCAAAAGCCTTGCCAATAGTATTATTATATGACCCAGAAGCATTGGTCATAAACTTAGAAATGCAGACCTCAGCCCCCACCCCAGACCTATTTACTGCATTTTAATAAGAACCCCAGTTGATTTGTATGCACAGTAAAGTTTGGGATGCACTGGTGTAGATCCCCAGTTCACAACCTTAGCTTAGAATGACCTAGAAAATTCCATGTCTTGCTTTTCTGATTTCAGTGGTCTGTAGAGGGTTCTATTAGTATATTTTTTAAATAGATTTTGAAACCTATGTGGTGAATCTAATTTTCAGGCATGGTTCAGAAACACTAGGCTAGCTGGCCTCTGACATTTGAGTATGCCCTCTGCATGACCTCTGTCATCCATTTGCTGCCCTGTATTGATTTGGTTGATGTGCACCTGCTTCCTCCTACCTTCTTCCATGTTCACCTGCCCAAGGATTTAGTCTGCTACAGCACTACCTTCATTGATTAAAAGCCTTACCTTTGAAAAAGTTTGGAAAAGTTCAACTTCTACTCTACAGCCACAAACTTTGCTTCTATAAAGAAATTTCCATTTAGACTTATACTTTTGGAAAGCATTTTGGAGAATAATTTCATGCCATCATTTTTTTTTTGATCGAGCTCCTATTATTTATATGAATAGTGAGTTAAATACAGATGAATCAAAATGCATGACTGCTAATGCCCCGTTCAGATATAATTCTATAATCAAAACTTACAGGCCATAACATGAAAATTGAAGTGATGTTTCATGCTGAACTCCTTCTTTTCCTGAAAATGAAGTTTTAAGGGCAAAGATTATGTTTCTTCAGTGCTGCTGTCTATAATATCTTACCTGCGGTGGCTGCTCACCACTTGTTAAATGTAAAATTTACCCCTGGGTCTTGTAAATTAGAATTTTGGTCAACTGATCATAAATGAATGCAGTTGACAGCATGGACAGCCCTGGTGAGGTCTGCCTGAAAGCAAGTATCAGCCACACTGTCAAGAGATTCGAATAAATCTCTTGTTCTTGTAACTCTTCTAGATCCATAATTTAAAGTCTCACAGCTTGCATAAGATCCATTAGCTATAAAACAATTACAAAGTTATAATAAAGGAGTGAGTTCCAGAGAAGGCCCTTGAGGAGACTGGATGTGACAGTAGGAAACATAGTTGTGTGGCTTTCAAGAAGGATGGCCACCCAGGTTTTGGCATCGTAGTGCATGCTCTTTGTCAGCTCTTCCTAATCAGGATCATTTCAGATAGCCTGGGATTGTAAGTATTAAGAATAACATAAGTCACAAATGATTAATTCCTGTAAAGCACACGTTTCTTGTTAACTCCGGAACCCTTAGGCGTCCCCATGATTTGCCCATTTAATATGAAAAACGCCCTACTGTGGAGACAGGCCTTACCTTGATCAGTAAGGTCATATTTACTGAAAAGATAAGTGAAATGTAATTGGTTAAATGGCCTCAAAAATCTAAAGGTTCAAGTGTCAGTGGCAAATGGTAAAGATGACAAAGACAAACAACAGAAGAAAGATATGCCAAGGTTTAGGTGTTTGTGGCTATGTCTGGATGTCACTAAACAGGTGATTGAACATGGAGACATTGGCTACAATGATTTACTTAAGGACATGTCATCCTAGATGCCAAAATACTGGTTTCAAGACTGATAAAAGCAATTTGTTTAGCAATCTCAGGATGAATGTTATTTGCTAGGAAATTGATCAATCAAGCTTTGTTTATCAAAACAGATTTTTTATGGAAAAGGGGTTCCATTTATCGTATAAATCCTTGTTATCATTTGTCCTTTAATATATTTGTTTTTTAAGTCCTTGGGCTGGGAATTGAACCCAGGACCTCATATGTGGTAGGCTGGTGCTTAACCACTGAGCCACATCAGCTCCCATATTTTACCCTTCAAATTCCTTATTGGTACCCACAGACACATAGGTTTTATCTCAGATCAATTATTTGGATCAGATCTGCAGGTTAACTTTTTTTACTGACTCAACAGAGAGAGAACAATAAATGTATCTTGCATTAATTTATAATAAGAAAGAGATATTTTCATAAAATTTCAAAGATATCAAATGAGGGTTTTGGACTTGTGATGCAAAATAAAAATAATGGAATTATAACCATAACCTGAAATTATAATTTCCACAAAATCTACTTGGCTCTGAGTTATTAGTGGAAAGTACCTAGATATTTTTAATATTTAATGAGCTTATACCAAACTCTTTTTAATGTGACTTGAATTAATTAAAGTGATCCTTATAAAATATACCTTTAATAAAATCTAATAAGAAATATAACTATATTCTAAGCATCAATCCATTGATTTATTATATATTTTATCCCTTTATATTCAATATTTATGTATGTTTTAACTGTGTCTAGTGTAAATTGCACCAGATTTTTTCTCTCTCAATCTGAGAAGTTCCATTTAAGAGCAAGATTTAATCTTGTTACATTTATTTTTATTGCTTATATGTTTGCATTTATTCATAACATCTTATTTTTTTAATTTCTACACCCATACTTTATTTTTCAAAATTGAATTACCTTTTCCCCACTTTGTTTTGAAGCATTATATAATTTTTTCTTTTTCTAAGGTGACTCTTAAATTTTCACATTACTTGCACAAAACAGATGATAAAGTTAATCAATATTTCTATCTTTTTCCAGAAGTAACAGATATTGTTTTACATACCACCTACTATTCATCTTATTTCTGGCAAGTATGTTTTTTCATGATATATTTGAAAGTCCAAATAAGTTATCATATTATTATTTATACAGTCAATCCTTAGGTAATTTTACCTATAGGTTTTACAATTATACAGCTCATTGCCTTTTGTATTAGCCTCCTGCCTTCTGGGTTCATGTTTGCTCTTCCTTAGATATTTCCTTTCATAGCTATTTTATCAACCACATATGAGTGATAAATTCCCTCAGCCTTTGTGTCCCTGAAAAGTTTTTTCCATTTTTCTATTCCTTGAATGACAATTTACCAGGGTATAAATTCTAGAATGGAATTATTTCCCCTCCATGCTTACCATTTTTATTCAAATCTCTTCTAAATTTCTAGAAGGTGTTCTACCCATAGAATTCAGGGTAGAATTCAGCAAACTTTTTTTCCTCATCATATGCTTTCTGGGCCTTATGGACTCTTTCAGTACTCTAGCACAGCAGCAGCAAAGCAGCCTAGCAATTTGTCTTTTGTCAGTTATTATTAAGATTTTCACTTTTAATATGGAATTGGAAACATTGGATGGTTGAGGGGAGGCCAGTGGACGAATAAGAACCAGTGTGGAAAGAATAACTCAGAGAACACAGGTAAACGACCAATGCCCAGGATGCAGGGGTCATAGCACCATTAAGATTGCTGGGTGGATGACAGAGTTGACAGACACCAGCAACCAAGAACTTATGTCCCCACACTATGGTTTTACCTAAAACTCATGGTGTTTTGTGAGCAAAATGATTAATTGCCTGAGTTTAAATCTGAAATGATTGAGAAAAGAAAACTGCAGTGGCTAAGATTTTATTTTCTGGCATCAGGTAAGGTAGGAGCTTAAAAGTAGTATCAGGAGACTAATAGAGAAAACCTAGATAAAATTTCCATAACACTGGTTATATCTTGCAAATGTTGCACCCACTAAATGTTATTTCTGATCAGAGTTTTAATTGTTTTAGGTGGATATATGCATCTGAATATATGCCCTAGTTCATACAATAAAATCTATTTCAAACCTATAGTATAACTCTCTTCTACCTCTCCTTTCTTCCTTCTTCATGTACCTTAGAGGAAACATGGGATATTTGTGTACACCACTAACTTTACTCCAGCATTCATTAGATTCATGTATCCATACAATCATTCAGAAATAAATTTCATTGTCTAGCACAAATTACGGTCCAACTCAGGGATAGGCAGTCTTCAATGATGCATTAGAGAGCAAATTGCCTCCCTTATTATTCACTATCAAAGGAGAAGGGATGAAAAAATCAGCAGCTACATGAAAGAATGATTTATCGTTTCTAAGGGAACAATCAAGTTGCTATGGAAACACTTAGGACAAAACTTCATCATCTAAGTACTTCATGGAAAACTTCCTTGAGGAAGTGACATATAAGTTAGCTTTGAAGTATGAAAATTCATATAAAGAGAGGGGGCAGAATATTCAAAACAGTGAATTGTATGTACTGCAGACAAAAGATGAAAGAAATGATAAAGCACATGTCAATAGCTGAGTAATTACAATTAAATACTTGAAGTTGTGAAAAGCCATCAACTTTTTCAACAGGAAGATGACCTGAGTGATGCCTGTTTTTCAAAGGGCATTGTAAATAAAATGTAAGTAATGATTTACAGAAGGCATTAGTAGCGGAATGGAAATTCATGGAAGGGTAAGGCAATTTAGTAGTATTTTCAATTAGAGAGACCATGTCACAATAACCGACCCTGATAATGGTGGGACTGGTTTCAAGTGGGTGACTGAGGAGAATAAACTTGGCCTTCTGGTCAACTGCACAGGAGACAGGAAGAGTCAAGGGACAGAGCAGTTGAAAGAAGATGCTCAGATTCTTGGTGTGGGGAAAATGGGTAAATTGTAATCATTTCACTGAAATAGAGAACATAGAAGGAAGTGAAGGCTGAGAATGTGAAGAAAGGACAAGTTTTTCTTCAGACATGTTTAAGGCAGCCACAGGGCTAAACAATTAGATCCAAGCCTCTGAAGAAGGAAAGAAATCTATGCTATCGTCAAATTTAAGAGTCAGCTGCACGCAGATCATAATTGAAGCCAAGGACATTAGGTCATGTTATAAGAGTCATATTTTCATCTTAGATTTTAATTATTTACGTGGAGATAACACCAAACTTAAAGAAAATGATGATGGAATTCTAAGACCTAATAAATCATGTAGGCATATAATTGCAATTGGTAATTTCTTCTACAGTTTTCACACCATTTTGGTACCCACTGTGTGTAAACATCATTGATGATGAAGCATTTGCCATCTCCTGTGGCAGCCTGTGGCCTTTCTAGAGCATGATTGTGGTCAAATGAGGAATCACATACAAAAGCAGTTGATAAACGTCATATAAATTTTGTTATGATAAAATGAACTTTTTCAAGATTATAATACCATTATATAATTCCTAAAAAATTTCAGCAATGATGAACTAGCAATGGTCTTAATATTTTGAAAAATAATTTTGAGTTGTCTCTATGGGACAACAAGGGAACCATTTATAGTCAAATCCAAGCCAATCAGTATGCTCCTTTCTGATTGGTGTTGTAGAATGTCACAGGAGAGATCCCTGTGAAGGCACTGGATTTAATGATCTGCCTGTTAGGAGTTCAAGAGAGGTCCATCTACTGACTGGATGCTTGGAATTTACATTATATTCTAAACCATAAGATCAAAGAAATAAAAAATTATTATTCTTTTATTAATTATCACTTCTTAAGGAAATGTTCTATGTTTGCATGTTGATATTTGAAACTGGAATGACCCAAATTAATTCATGACTCAATAGCTGGAGATGTACTAGGTTAGGTATCTGAGTACACAGTTTAATACATTATTTCATGAAATATTAATATTATGAGATTAATTGAAATTGATTTAGATATACACCCTCTAATAGGGCAAAAATCTTTAAATGTCATTGCCAAATCCTCATGCATTGCTCCATGCAGGACTGTTGCCAGGAAGGGTACATGTTCCCAGGTTATTTAACCTCTTCATCAGGGATCTGTGGCAGGGAGGCAACAGCAGATTAATGAAACTCTGAGAAAATAATAAATCAGTAAATATATCTAGTTATCAGGGAAGCAGAGCATAAAAGTTCTTTGATGATTAACATATAAAATGAGTCATCCTGTAAATGCAGAGTACATTGGAGTTGAAAAGATTTTTAAAAATTCAAAAGGCAAACGTATTCACTAGCCCTGTTTTCTACTGGCATGTAAAAGTGAGCACTAGACCACACCAAGCCCTATACCATTTCTGAACATATGGCTGTAAGGGGGTGATCCTGACTCACACTGCCTGAAGAATCTATTTTCTCGGGCAAATGAATACTGTCCTCAACTTTCACCCACTTAGTGGAGACTTTCTCCAAACAGAATAGAACAAACTCAACATTTCTGTTCCATCCTGGATTTAGTTACGTATTTTACATGATGCCACGTTTACATCCTAAGCAGTATCTCCTTCAGTCTCAACCGTCACCTTGTCTAACTTAGACTGGGTCTGGTTAGCATCTGTAAAGTGGAAGCTTTAAACTCTTCAATTTCACACACTCGCACACCTACAAGTGCAAACAACCAGAATTTGTCAGGTTCAAGGAAACTTAGAGTGCTGACATTTATATAGGTAGATTTTGAAAGAAAATAGATGTACTTTTTTGGAATAAAAACATGCTTTTCTTTCTTTAGTTTTTCTTTCTCACTCAGCTAACAGGTGAGTGGGGATTCTGTTTCCACAGACCTGGCCTGATGAAGACTGAGACGGCTCTTCCGGGAACCAGGATGTTCTCTCTCCTCCT
>PVKH010032868.1:0-12100 GCA_004027955.1 Chaetophractus vellerosus | reverse complement strand
GAAGAGAGGAAAAATGCTTAATCATATTTATAGTTCATGAAATCAAATTCCATATTCTTTTTTTAACCTTTAGAATTGATATAATACCAACTTTGCTTTTGCCACAAAATATTGCAATGTTGTTGTTAACGACAGTCCATAAATTACATTACTTATATTTTTCCCATGTATCACCACATTCTTAAACATCTTATAGTAGAATAGTCCTGCATTTATATTATTAACCACAATCCTCATCTACTTATAATATCATTGTTATACATTACCAATATTATCATCCAGCTGTCCTAAATTACTTTTCCTAGACTAGTTTCAGCCACAGTTACATTCATGTATCAACAGTGTTTGTTGCATTCATTATGTGTTAACATCAAGTCCAACCATTACCATATATATATATATATATGCATTTGACCTTATTTGATTTTCTACATACATTATGCATCTTCTCTCCCTTCTCATCCCACATTCCATCTCTTACCAACCTACAGTTCATAGTCCAACTCCATAAGTCTACTCATTGTATTTAGTTCATATCACTGAGACCATACAATATTCATCCTTTTTTTTTTTTTTTTTTTGAGGACCTCCTAATTTTATTTGGGAACAGAGAGCCAGGGCAAGCCCCATGGGGAAGACAAGCTGCCCGCTGGGGTCCAGGCTGTCAGATGGTCCTCTCCCTCTCGCCAGTGACCCTAGGACTCCCACTGCCCACCTCATCTGCCCACAGCCATCCCCAGGACACCCAGCCAGAAAGGACTGGGGGCACGGTTCATCCTTTTGTATCTGGCTTATTTCACTCAACATAATATCCTCAAGTGTCCTCCATGTTTTCATGTGCTTCCTCAAATGAGTTCTTCTTAAAGCTGAGTAGTATTCCATCACATGAATATACCACATCTTGTTTATCCATTAATCAGTTGAAGGACACTTAGGGTGTTTCTATCTTCTAGCAATTTTAATTAATGCCACTATGAACATAAATGTGCAAATATCTGCTTGCATTCTTGCTCTCAATTCTTCTGAATATACTCCTAGTAGCTGGATTGCTGGATCATATGACAGTTCTACATTTAGTTTCCTGAGGAACTGCTAGTCTTCCACAGAGGTTGCATCATTTTACAGTCCCACCAACAGTGAAAGACTGTTCCTATTTTTCCACATCCTCTCCAGAACTTGAAGTTTTCTGTTCTTTTAATAATGGCCATTCTGGAAGGTGTGAAATGATATCTCATTGTAGTTTTGATCTACATTTCCCCATTAACTAGTGATGTTGAACATCTTTTCATGTGTCTGTTGGCCATTTGTATTTCCACTTCAGAAAAATGTCTGTTCAATTCTTTTGCTTATTTTTTAAAAAATGAGGTTGCTTTTCATTTTGTTCTTAAGTTGTGTGATATCTTTATATAACATGGAGATCAATCCCTTATCAGAAATACAGTTTTGAAAAATTTTTCCCCATTGAGTAGGCTGCCTTTTTACTTTCTTGACAAAGTCTTTTGAAGAACAAAATAGTTATTTTTGAGACAGTTCCATTTATCTGTTTTTTTCCTTTGTTGCTCATGTTTTGGGTGTAAGGTCCAAGAAACAAACACCAAGACAAGATCTTGAAGACGTTTCCTTACATTTTCTTCTAAAAGTTTTATGGCCCTAGTACTTATATTTAGTTCCTTGATCTATTTTTTATTAATTTTTGTATAAAGTATGAGATAAGTGTATTCTTTCTTTCTTTTAGATATGGATAATCTCTTAAAAGATATTATAAGAGGATACTATGAACAACTGTGTGCCAACAAACTAGACAAAATTGATGAAATTTCTGGAAACACACAAACAAACCACACTGACCCTAGAAAAATTAGAAGACCTAAACAAAACAATCACAGGTTAAGAAATTGAAACAGTCATCAAAAATCTCCCCAAAATGAGAAGTCCAAGACCAGATGGCCTTAAAGCTGAATTCTACCAATCATTTAAAGATCTAATACCAATCTTGCCCAAAACTCTTCTAAAAACTTGAACAGGAAGGAATGCTAACAAACACATTCTATGAAGCCAACATCACCCTAATACCAAATCCAAATAAAGATTCTATGAAAAATGAAAATTACAGACCAATTTCTTTAATGAGTATTGATTCAAAAATCTTCAACAAAATGATTGGTAACTGAATCCAAAAACGCTTAAAAAATTTAGACATCACAATCAAGTGGGCTTTATGTCCACTATGCAAGTATGGTTCAACATAAGAAAATCAATCAGTATGATACACCACATTGATAAATAGAAGAAGAAAACTCACAGGATACTTTCAGTTGATGCAGAAAAGGCATTTGAAAAACTACAACATCCTTTCTTGATAAAAACACTCTGAAAGACAGGAATAGAAAGAAACTTTCTCAATATGATAAAGTGTATATATGAAAAATCCAAACCTAACATTGTACTTAATGGTGAAAGACTAAAACTCTCCCACTGAGATCAGGAACAAGACAAGGATGCCCAGTCTCCCCATTGTTATTCAATATTGTACTGGAAGTTCTAGCTAGAACAATTAGGCTAGAAAAAGAAATAGAAGGCACCCAAATATTAAAGAAGAAGCAATACTTTCATTATTCACTGATGATATGATCCTATACTTTAAAAATCCCCAAAATACCATACCAAATGTATTAGAACACATAGACAGTTTTAGCAGTGTGGCAGGATACAAGATTAATGCACAATAATCAATAGCATTTCTATACATTACTAATGAGCAATCTGAGGAAAGGAAGTCAGAAAAAAAATCCAGTTATAATAGCAACTACAAGAATCAAATATTTAGGAATAAATTTAACCAAGGACATAAAGGAACTATACTCAGAAAATTAAAAAAACATTGCTAAAAGAAACCAGTGATGATCTAAATAAATGAAAGGATATTCTGTGTTCATGGGTTTGAAGACTAAATATTACTAAGATGCCAATTCTACCAAACTGATCTACAGATTTAAACAATCCCAATAAAAATTCCAATATACTTCTTGGTAGAATTGGAAAAGCCACTTATCAAACTTATCTGGAAGGGGAAGGGAAAGACAGCCAAAAATATCTTAAAAGAGAACAAAGTTGGAAGACTCTCACTTCCAGACTTTAAAGCATATTATCTATCTACAGTTGTAAAAACAGCATGGTACTGGCATAAAGATTTACAGATTGGGGAACTGGCTGTGGCTCAATTGGTAGGGCTCCGGTTTACCACATGGGAGGCCCCGGGTTCGGTTCCCGGGCCTCCTCGAGCAGGAAGACCACCTTGAGAAGGCAAGCCGCCGCTAGCAGGGCAGAGCCTCCGTGGGCAGGACAAAGCTGCCGCGGGCAGGGCAAAGCTGCCAGGGGCAGAGCAAGCCACTCTGGGCAGGGCAAGCCCCTGTGAGCAGAGCGAGCCGCCACGAGCAGGCAGGCCGCCGTACAGTGAACTGACTTGGTGGGGGAGACAAGGAGACACAGAAGAACGAAAAAGTGAACACAGCAAGAACAAGTGGGGGGGGGATATATAATAAATTAAATAATAATAATAATAATAAAAAGATTTGCAGATTGACCAATGAACTAGAATTGAGAGTTTGGAAATAGATGCTCACATCTATAGTCAAGTGATTTTTGACACTGCTGTCAAACCCACTCAGCTTGGTCAGAATAGCTTATTCAACAAAAGATGCTGGGAAAACCAGATGTTCACTCTTTGATAACTTATCAAACATTACATTTATATTTTCACTGCTTTTCTCCATATGTATTAAACTGCACAATAAGGAAAAATTAAAGCACTTAAAACTGGGGATTTCCAATGTAAATAAAGATCAAAAAGCAATTAAATACAGAAAATGATAAGATAAACTTGGGAAAAACAGAACTTCAAGAAATGATAGTGACAACAATACTTTAAATTTATATATAATTACAATAATAATGAAGAAACTGTAACATAGATCCTGAAGAATCTGTCCAGAATAATATAGAGATGGAAAGAGTAAGATAGAGATGGAAAATAAACAAGACAGATTAAAGCCCTAAAGAATACTGTGAAAAGAATAGGATAAAATAGATATATATACTAAGAATAGCCAAAAATAATAAAATGAACATTACTCTCCCAATATAGGAATCCCAATTTGTTAAATAAAGAAGAAAACTACATTTAGACACATCACCATGAAACCTTAGAATACTACAGACAGAGAAAAATTCTAAAAGTGTCCAAAAATAAGGGGATTCACAACTATTACTATACACTTTTTGTAAATGTATGTTTATGTATAAGTGATGTACTTCAATAAATTTTAAAAAGGGGGGGTTATCTCTCTCTCTCTCTCTCTCTCTCTCTCTCTCTCTCTCTCTCTCTCCAGCTAATTTCTTAATAGCTAACGATTATTTACAGGTAACATTAAACCATGTGTGGTTATAATATAAATAAATGAATGCAAAAAATATACACAAATCCATGGATAATGATATTCTTTCAAAATTGAGTAAATGGATATTCAAAGGACTCATAGATAATGGTTATGATCTATTTCTCAACTTACTTTGGTACATGAACATTTATTTCAATGTTTTTCTTGGCACTCAAATATATTTTAAAATGCTCTTGAATTTATGCAGTAATTAACTAAAATAAGTACCATCTGGTCCAATGTCTTCATTTTTTAAAGATTTTGAAACTGTGAAACATTGAAAAACCTGAGTTGTACCAGGCTCAATATGAATTCAGGTATTGTGACCTAAAGGTCAACACTCTTAGCACACCATGGTGCTTCTTCTAATGTAGCCTCAATTGAAATTATGTAGAAAGACTAAATTTAAAGATTTCAGCCGAACTTGTCTTTTCTCAAATTATCAAAGTTAAACATCAAAAAGAACAAATATGACACCAGTAGTAATTAGAAGCTCTTTCTTGAGGGAACATGGTAAGAAATCAATTAAAGTACTTCTAGCATTAGAAGTGATCTGAGCTATTCATAGCAAAATAATCATCGTTTCTACAGATACAGAAAGCAAATAAAAAGTGATTGTGTAATAAGAGGTAAGATGAGTAACAGTTTAACCAATAAGAATTTCCTAGAAGTAATGCATTAAAGAGGCTGGAAAAGCTGAGAGAATGCATTGTCTTCAGGAAATTTTCTACTTTCTAGACATCTCTTTTGACCTTAGAGTCACTATTCATATTAGCAATATTAGTTTTCTTTTTCCTTTTAACTTTCTTTCATCACAGTTTGATAATTACATTAACACATTCCTCAAAGTTTACTTTTGCTGTTCTTTAGTGTTTATTACTATAGTAGGCCCATAGAGTGAAGAAGTTTTCTTCAACAAATAAATATATACATATGAAGTTTGTAAATAGAAGTGGGAGAAATGGTTTGGGGGAAAATTTGTGAGTGCAAAAATGGCAGATATTAAAAGAATGTCTTCTAATTCTGGATCATACAAGAAAAGGGGGCAGTTCTTCATTTCAATGTATTAAGGAGACTAGTCAGAAACAGAGAAGACCAAAGGCAGTGGACAATACAGTTTAGGAGAAATTGATAAAAGAAAAAATTCCAGAAATCTGCAGGAGTTTCTGGAGCTTGCTCTTTAGCCAAGTTCAGGATTAAATAAATGAGTTTAATTATCTGGGTTTATCAGATAAATACTATTGATTTTTTAATACACAGGTTTATATACCATAATGATGAGGCCAAAATGTATGTGGAATGAATGAGATAGGAGTTTATTTCCCTTTCATGTTGTCTAGGCCATGCTGTCACTTAGGGACCAAGATTGCCTCCATTTCAGTGCTCTGCCATTCAGTAGCATGTTTTCCCTTTTCTACATAATAGAGGCTGTTCATTGCCATGCCCATGACTCAGGCTGCAGGAAGAGGAATGGAAAAATAGGTTTTTATTAACAACACCCAAAAGTCTCAAATATTTTCTGTTCACAGTCCATTGGCAGACACTTAGATTCATGACCACAGCTAGCTACAAGGAGTGCTGAGAAATGTAGTCTTTTGCTATGTACCAGTTACTAACCAAATAGTAATGTGGGGGGCAAATATTACTGAAGGAAAGCAGGGGAAACTTATATGGACTCAGATAGCAGCAAATGCCACAAAGGGACAACGGATAAAAGGAATGTGAGCCTAAAACATTATAGGCTTATTTCTCTCACCACATGGGACCTGAGCACAATCTTATATATCCCACCATATTTGTTACCATAGTAAACTTTATCTCCTGTAACAACCTCAAAATCTCAGTGTCTTAAAAAGATTTACTTCATGTGTACTTCATAGTCTAATGAGAATCAGTAGGAGAGGGGATGGATGGATGGTGGTTCTACTCCATGCAATTATTCAGGGGCTTAGGCTACTTCCATCAAATGGATCTCCCATACTTAAAATGTAAGTGTGTCCTTCTAAAACTCCTATACCCATCTTGCAGACAAAAGTAGAGAAGGTGTGGTGATTTACATGGGAGTTTTTGTGTGTTAGCTTTAAAGGTGTTATACATCACGGCCACCCAATTTTGTGGGCGAGTGCTCAGTTGCACGGTTCCACTTGCAAGGGGGCTAGAAAATGTAGCCTGTGTGCTCAGAATTAAAACAGAAACAGCTTACTGCCCAGCTGGCCAGTTTTTGCTATATCCACATTTCAATAGTACATAGTTTTCAAACTATGTTCATAGTACTGGAGTTGCAATACCATACTCTTGCTTGGGGTTTACATTATAGGTAATACTATTTTTAAATTAAATTAATCCCTTTTTATATTGAGGTACACTTTAAATCTAAGAATTACACTCTGTTCCTTTCACAGCTATCAGAGTTATTTCTAAAAGATAAGCGTTGAAGAAAGGATAATTATCTCTTTGTAAATATAGAGAAGTTAGAAGAGCAAAATCATTTTTAACAACTGTAGTCAAAATGAAAATAAATTCAACTACTATCACCAACCATATGTTGTGAAAACAAGTTTTGTTTCATTATGTTCATGGTATTCTTTGACTCACTAACTAATTGAAATGTATTGCAGATGTTTAATAACCTAGGAAAATTTATTCCATTTAAAATATTCAATATAGCCTTAAAATTGCAAAATGTATGTCCTTATCAAATACAATTCCACTACTACAGAGAGCACAAAATTTCATTAAACAAGATGCCATTGCCTCTCTACCACGTAATTTAATAAAACTTTGACGATAAATGTGCCTCTGAAAATTTTTTCCCAATAATTAGTAATACTGCATATAATTATCAGAACGTTGAGGTCCCCAAATGGTAAACAAAACCATTAGAATATGAAAAGTACTATACAAGAAGCAAATAAACCATATTTTTGATTGCTGAAATGTATGCTAAAGTATGAATCCCATTTTGCTAGCTTCCAAAATATAAAAACATAATAAAAGAAAAGATAGTTACAATAACTTTGCTGTATTCTTTCCTGATAGGAAAACTTGTTGAGCTTCCTCTTGAATTGATGTACAATATTTACTTCTATTGCTGACTCCAGCAGTTTGTTCCATCTCATTAATTCAAAGAGTAAGAAACATCAAGGAGCATCAGGAACATCATTAATCCAAAGACCATTTCTGCCCATGCCTAAGTGAAGCTATTAAAGATATTTCAAGATCTGACTAAAATAGTTATTAAAAAGCCTAACCACTATGTCTCAATTTATTTTCCTAGATAATTGTAACATCTTTGTCTTGGGTCATGGGTTGATATATGATTTGGGTTTCATTCACTACATTATTTTCAGACCAAGGTGAACAGAAAATCTGAGTTGCAATCAAAAACATTTTTTAAAATTTCAAGCTAAGCTTAAGTATCCTTTCACATATCATATTGCAGTTCTGGTAGAAGGTGTGCTTTACTTAGCTTCATTAGATAGCCTTGTGTAATCTTTCCTCTTTTCTAGACTATATTAAGCAGAAAATTGAGTTGTCCTTCCATATATTCTTTTTCTTAGGATCATACATATATATCGTCACTTGAATAAGAAATTCAACAATGAACCAAAGTTATATATGGTTGCAAACAGCACCTATTTCTGGACTAATTTTTCTTAAAATGCCTGCTACGTTTTGTTTTTAGTATATTACTTTACCCCTCATTGGCAATTTTACATTTAAGCGTGTGATTGTTTCAATTAATACCTGTCTATCTTTCAAGACTAACAGCCTGTGTGAGTAGAGGACTTTATATCTATTTCTGCATTGTTGCCCAAACAACTAACCTAATCCTTGGTAAACACTTGTTAAATGTTCAATGAGTTAAAAACAAGTCAATCAAATATGCTGACAGCATTTTTTTTTTATCCCAGAAAACACTTTTTCTGTCGGTCAATGACTAATTTTACATAGCAGAGGAAGACACACACCCTCACCCACATCCATATAGCAAATATATACATACATACCCTTAAACAGTTATCAGATGTGGAAAGAGTAAAAAATAATTAGGTTTAGAGTAATGGCTCTTACTCCATCCCCCAGTTATTATAGCATATTGACATTTAGGTCAAATATACTCTTTTTTTTACATTTAGAATTTTCCAAAATCCTTTTTTCTTATGTTCAAAATGACTTTCCTTATATGGCTCAAGGCATTAGGTTTGCCAAAGAATCACCCATGGCTATATCAATTATGTCTATAAACGAGACAGATTTTTTTGGTTGATGCGAAGTGATCAGCCACTTTGAGATGCTTGTATTATTAAATTTAGACACTAGACTTTCAGTCCATTATTTCTCCCCTTAGGAATTATTAGAGCAGTTGTAATTGCCGTCTCATATTTTCCCAGACCTTCATCATAAAAATCACTGAAGCTTATTTCCCACTAAGGGCTCCATAGACCCTGCATCTACAATATTGTTCATGGATCTATCCTGCTCTGCAGGAGTAGAATCCATCAAAGGCACTTTGAATCTGGGGGCAGAATGTTAGAGAAGAAAGAGAAACATCGACTGCAGTTGTTGTAACACCTGGAGTTCATTTCAAATTTTGACCTTCAGAAGCTATGTAATAAACCATGCATGGTATCCTGACGTTTCTGCTCCTGGATTTCTCATCTGTAAATGATGATAATTCCATATTAAGAAACATAATAACATTTACTTTACTAATAATTACATGCTATGTGCATGTAGGTTATTATTCAGAAATAACTGAATAATATTAGTTATTTGGGAGGTATAAAATGACCATAACATTAGAAGTTAATTATTAGCTGAATGCAAGACTGTTTTTAAATGTAATATATAGTTTCACCTGGAGAAGACATTGAAAGAAAATGAGAAAAAATGTTTTGCATAATCAAATTTTCTAAGAGATTGTTCTAGTTACAAAAATGTCAGCACAGCATAAACTTGCATTAGATTTACTTATTTAAACATACAGGTGGGACTGATGTATCATGTTCTTCTCAAGGAAAGGGAAATTCCTGTTATTCCTAAACATATAGTTCACAACTTGGGGCATAAGAACAGATTCAAACTATATTAATAAAATCACAGAGCTGAAAGAAATATCATAGGACATCTAGTTCCAAACTTTAAAAAAAATTATAAAGCTGTGAGAAATTAAGAGACTTTTGCTTATGGTCTTAGTCTAAGAAAATAAACCTAAAAAACTCTTCAACACTTTGAGCAGGCTAACACTAACTGCAATATAGGAGCTAATGTCTCGCTCCCTTCCACTGTCCAACTGTTAAAAAACTCCCCAACTTCTCAGTCCTATCACTAAAGGAATACCTTGCAATATTCCAGTGACTGAGTCTTCTTGCAGTGGATGTGCCTACATTTCTATCTAGTAATGTGTGTTTCTGCTTAGTCAAGACATTTGCATAAGGCTTGTCTTTGATCTGCAAAGTCCAGGAACGAAAGTGTGATTATTAATAGTTGCTGGAAGAATTTGCGTATAGCTGATGATGTGAAACTACTGGCGTAGATTAGCAGTCCTCTGACAGAAGTAGAAGTCCGAAAGTGGGTAGACTCCACTATCTGCCAGCAGTTCCCACTAGTTTAGTATTTATAATCCAATCTACTGAAGTTTATGAAGCAGAAGAGTGAAAACAGTGAGACTCTGCTTAAGGCGAAAATAAGAGGTCCTCATTCAGACTTGTAAGACTTATAGGCCAATAAAGCTAATGTGAGAGACACCATCCTTTAAAAATGAATACATGTTCTATGAGTTTGAGCTCCCAAAATGATCTTGGTTTGAGAGATAGATTTGCCATTTTCAGTCACTTGTATTTGGTTACATTCTCTATGATATGTTTATTTGATGTTGGGAGGTATAAAATGATCATCAAACTAGTAATCAAATCTAATGGATTTTAGATATTGAAAGCCAACTTCATTTAGCACTGACATGTTACTGATGAGATGACTCTTAAAAAACAAATTCCATATCATCTCTGAAGGGCACTCTTTAGAATTATTGAATTTCTTTTGGATTGTGTCCTGTAAGGGATTCTAGAACTGAGAGTCATCACCCCTACTACCTTCATTGTAGAAAGAAATGATAGAGATGGAGTGCAAAATGAGACGAGTTTGACTTGAGAATGTTATGATTGTATCAACATTTGCATTTTAGCAAGAAATTTTTGAAAATTTGGCAATTTTTTTCTGATGAATAATGCATGTGTTTATGAAATATTTAATAACATTGAAAATTCTGGGAAATTACTTTTGGAAGATCAGATCTTAATTTCATATAGTTAAATATAAGTGTGTATGCATTTTATGTATATGTATGTATGTATATATGTGTATTTATGTGTGTGTAAGGGTTATACATAGCGTAAAAAACTGGATGGCTTAAATAACAGAAATTTATTGTTGCACCGTTCTAGAAGCTATAAGTTTGAAATAAAGCTGTTGGCAGTGTCATGCTTCCTTTGAAGTTGGTAAGGAAGACTCTTTTCCATGCCTCTTCTGGCTTTTGGTGGTGGTTTACCAGCAATCCATGAAGTTCTCCATCTCAGCCTGCTTGTGTCCAAATTTCTTCTTATAAGGACAGCAGACTTATTAAAGGCCCATCCTACTCCAGTATTAATTCATTTTGACTTGCCTGAATCTATTTGTAGAAACTTTATTTCCAAATAAATTCATACTCTGGATTAGGACTTCAACATATTTTTGGAGGGAACACAGTTCAATATATAATAATATATTAAATAGATAATTAGAAAGGAGAGAAAAAGAAAGGAAGATCCTACAATATGTAAGCACTTAATATTTGACAAGGAATAAAATATATCAAAATTTCTGCTCTTATAGAACTTTTATTCTGCTGCATACAATAAAAAATAAAAGTGAAATAATAAGCATAATACATTATTAAATATATGGTTAATTTGAAAGTGATAAATGCTATGCAATAAAAGAAAAAAAATAAAGCAAAGGTTTAGGCAGCAGTTGCTTTCTGAAGCCAGTCTCTATCAATTTACAAGAACCTATGATTAAATTTTCAGGATTTTGTGAGCTCTTTGTTAAAAACAGATATCACTAAAACTTAAATTATATAAACTTGCAATTGAATAAATTCTACTAAAAACTAAGAAAATAGCTTACAAATTATTTAACTACATTTTACTATTTTATGTGCTCTTGGAATTATTTTTGGCTATTATATCAGCATGGTCAACATACTATGTACTGGTGTGTTCCTTCACATACCTTCCCATTAAATATCAATTCAGTGGTATCTTGTTGATGTTTTGAGATTGGGCATGGAAATTGGTAAATATTATACATCAGTGACTAATTTATTGCTTTGTTGATTGTCTCCATTTAAGAAAGTGATGAAGATTATTTAAGATTATTTAATAATGCAGATAAAATTTTAAATGTCCTCATGGTATGAATAGCAAAAAAAAATTGAGGGCATTTTCTTCCAGTATTCAAAAACTGTTATTTGATATACCAAAGAAGTCACTCCTACCATTGACCGATGAAAGAAGTTCTGACATATCTTCTCTGTTTCACTCTTGTCTTACTCATAATCAAACAAAAATATCAAACAGTATTTGTGCTGGAACTGTACTTTGCTGGCAATGATGTGAATGTCT
>PVKH010032867.1:0-12108 GCA_004027955.1 Chaetophractus vellerosus | reverse complement strand
CGTGGCGGCTTTGCCCTGTCCGTGGCAGCTTTTTGCCCTGCCCATGGCAGCTCTGGCCCGCCCATGGTGGCTTGCCATTCTCAAGGCGGTCTGCCCGCTAGGAGAGGTCCCTGGGAACCGAACCTGGGGCCTCCCACGTGGTATGCCGGCACCCTATCCACTGGGCTATCCAGCCGGCCCCACGTTAGTACTTTTAAAATGCTATAAATTCGAGGTCTGTTTTTAGGGAAAGAAGGGTCAGACTTCCTACTACTTTTTATATCATAGTTCCTAGTTTTAAGACTTTAGTGGAAAGGGTGAGTGTAGATTCTGAAACCAGACTGCTTGGCCCTCAGCTCCACCACTTAAGCTGTATGTCTTCCTGTGCCTCAGTTCCCTTAAATGCAAAATGGAGATAATTATAGGACCACCTCATAGGATTGTTTTGAGGATTAAATGACTTATTCCATGTAAATCACTTAGAATAGTGCCAGGCACATATTAACATCATTTCATAATTTGTTTTAAGTTCTTTAAATTCTATTTGCTTTCATTAACTGTCAATAATGTCACCTGTTCTCATTCTTCCATTCATTCATTCATTCATTCACTCATTTAACATATATATATCGAGTTCCTAACATGGACCAGCACTGGGCTAGGAAATGAGAATTTAGTTGTGGGTATGACAAACATGTTCTCTGTCTTCATAAGGTTTATAATTTAGTGGATTTTTATGCAGTCAATGTCAAAATCAGGGAAATATGATTGTTAATTTATCACTAACAACTCACTAATAATGCTTAGTAAGGATAATAAAGCACACTCTCAAATCTTTAGTGCTACAAAAAAGTTCAACCTTGGTGGTCCTTCATTTTACCAAGGTTGTGTGTGATTGTGTATGTTTGTTTATGTGTGTGTGTGTGTTTTGTTCTTTAAGAAAGGTTTCAACGACGAGATTGAGTTAAAAGACAGCAGAAATCAAGTGTGAGTGCCCAATCTCTCTGTGATCATCCAATCTCTTCGGTTATTTTTATTTTTATTTTTTTGTTGGTGGGTGAAAATTGGCCGAGAAAGTGGGAATAGAGAAGATTGGGATTGGGAACTTCTACCAGAGGATACTGCTAATTATAAACAATCAAGCAAACTGCTGTGATCTATCAACAGTGAAAGATATGTGAGTAATAATGTGAACACTGGGGTTTATAGCTTCTTGGTTAACCAAAGTCTTTAGCATGCTTTCCAAGGGTAATCTGCTTTTTGGTAGAGACAGAATCCTTTCCCAGTCTTTAAAACACGTTTGAATCTTTAAACTATTATTGGCAAGTTAAGGGATTTTGAGGTCTTCTCAAAAAAATGTTACATGCTGTTAATTGAACTGTCCTCTGTTAACACTTTAAGTAGAATAGTTTTATGTTCCTGGGATTTGGGCTTGGAATTCCTTGGACTTGTGTAAATGTGAAGCATCTACTCAGATCTTAGAGCCATTTCCTTTGTATTCTGAGTTCAAATTGGAAGCTCAGCTTCTAACATGCATTGGCAAGTCTTTCTTCACTAAAATTACCACATTCAGTTTCACACCAGTTAACCAAATGTCATATTACTTTTTATGCTATTAACTTCGCTTTGCTACACGCCATGAACATGAGTGCTTAACATTAAATTTGAATTAAAGTGTTATTTCTGAACGAATTTTCCCCCTCTCCCCAGTTCTTAAGTGAAACCATGATTTTGTGGCAAAACTACTAGGACAATCCTGTGATTCTCATTAGCAATTTTAGTGATGAACATTCTCTCCTAATTATAAGTATAGAGTGGATGGGTCCAAGAATTTGTGTACTAATTTCAAAATTTTAGCTACACCCTTGTTTTTATGTTTGCTTAAGCCGGTTTGATTCTTTGAGATCTTGAAAGAAACATATTTTCTTTTGATTAGTAACAGTGCATCAGACTTGCTAAGCGTAGTCAATCAAGCGAGTGCACTGATGCCAGACCCTGATTCCAGAGAACCAATGTACTTATGAAGGTTTTAACAAAGTATTGGTATTCTGTTGTAGCTTTTTATATGCAGACACAAAAGGAATAGAAGTAAATATTTTATTCGTTGGATGTATACAAAAGCATAGAATTTCCTAATTGTGTATCCTTCTTTTAAACATAGCTTTACATAGAGTATTTTAATAAATACATCTTAAGTTTAAAGTATAGTAGATACTGGAATAAAAATGTCTAACAAATGGAGGAATGAAAAAGTAAAGATGGACAGTGGCAGATCTGCAAATTGAACTAGAAAACTCTTCCTCATTTGTATTTGAAATGTACCAGTTAATGGTTGGGTGTTTGGGTGCTTTCAAAACACATAAAGCATATTATGATAATGAAACTTTGGAGCTTGTATTAAATAGAAAGGGGACATAATGATTAATAACAAACTCTCAAAAAATCAGAATGTATACGGCAGCATTTGTTTTCTATGTATAATAGTTAAAACTCCATAGTTTTGGTTTTACAAATATATGCAGTACATGACAACACATTCCTCTGTTTCTACTCTTTTTTTCCCCTCAGGCTTTTCACCGTTTTCAAGGTTCATTACCCTGACTTGAACTCTGCAGTTTTGCCCTGGTAGAAAGTGGATTACTTCATTAGCAATCCAGAAGTGCCAGGTGAAAATCTATATAACATCTACCTCTCTGGAACAAATATGCCCAGGTTACTGGTAATAAACACATGTGGTATCGTTTTTCCATTATTTGGAACATACAGAACTAAATTAATAACAGTTCTTACAAGACCCTGGGGGTTTGTGTAAAAGAATTTTGATCTCCTTAGGAAGGGCTCTCCAGTACTCTCAGGAGAGATGCACTTGACTTCTGACCTCTTTTCAAAGGCACCTGTGTGAGCTTTTAAAATCCACTACCACCAATTATCCACTTTCAACCTGAAGTGTTTAAACCTAGGACCACATTAACTGAGCTTAGCACATAGCCATGTCATTGTAGACTTCCTGATGTGAGGAGATGTCTTGACATAGTTAAAAGGGAGTTTAGGGATGGGGCATGAGATTAATCAGGTTCTCCTACTGACAGCTTCAAACAAAGAAGCCTTTTAGCCACCTGGTTTGTGTCTCTCACACCTGCATTCAGATTGCTGGGACAAAGCTTTGTACCATTGCCTTGATCCTATTCTTTTCAGGTACTTGTTTGTAGCTACACTGCATGGCTTAATGACTCTTTAGAAAAGACAGCATAGGAGATGCAAATAAACAGCTTCCTCTTTCAGGAAAAGCAGCGCTGGTATAATTGTGACCATTTGGAAAATTGGTCCATAATGGACTTATGAAATCCTAGGTGTACATCTTGAAGACTTTGGGAAAGGAGGCCACAGCTCACGGTATATTTGAATTATATGCATATTTCTTTCTTCTGCTATCATTTTCTTGGAAATTTAAACCAGGATGAATGTAGATTTCTTTCTCCTTGCTTCACATCATTGTTAGTTGGTTTCTTTGGCAGTGAATGTGGCTTTGATTTTAGTCTCTGAGCTTATTAAATTTAATATTTCATTTTTTACTTATGGTGTAGGAGACTTAAACATTGTGATACTAAGTTATTCCAGCATGCCAGGAGGGCAGGGTAACTCTGAGAAAGTGAGATTCCAGTTGTCTAGCACAGCCTTCTAGCTTTTGCATGCTGTAAGAGTTTCAACAACAGCCAGTGACTGCATTTTTCACTGTAACCAGGCAATGCAGAAATATTAGTGGCCTGGTTGAGTTCAGATTCTATGCCTGGTTTAAATCACTGATGTTGTAAGATCTGGCCATGGACTAAGAAGAAATTCCAAATGTTTTCTGGTTCTACTTTTTGATACTTTTTTTTTTCTTATGAAAAGTAAAACCATACAGAATCTCTTGATTGCACAATGAAGCCCGGTTCCAGGCCATGCTAATAATTTATCCCAGTTTAGCCTGAGCAGAGTTATGCAATGGCTATTTCAAATACACTCATGCAAGCCATTTGATCTTGAGGTTCAAGAGTCATTTGCTGAATAATGAGTGGCATATAATTTCTAGTAAGTATATGGCAGGTAAAGCAACATGCTGCTTTCCTGGCAGAGGCCTGGGTTCCTTTAAGATACTAGTTTTCAGTTGGGTAACTGCTTGTTTCCCTATTTTCTGTCTACTGCTAGATCAATGGTAGCAGTGGTAACATAATAACAATGACAATAGAAACAGCAACTAGGCCAGCAGAGAATACTAGGTGCCAGTCTCTATGCTGAGAGCTTTTGGGTTTCAGCTCATGCATTTCTCTAAACAACCCTAGAAGAGAGATTCCACACCCAATTTCATGATAAGGAAACTGAGACTCAGAGAAGAAAGTCTTACACCTCTTAAGTGGAGAGCCAGATGTTGAGCCCCTGCAGTCTGATTCCTAGAACCATGATCTTAATTAGAGCACTGTAGAAAAGTACCACATCTGTGCTAATTTTTAACAATGAGAATAAGGCTATAGTTTACATTTAAGGACTATAGTTTACATTTAAGAAATTACCAGAACCAAGATGAAATGGCTAGAAATGTATGAGCAAGAATTTTAGGTATCATTACTTTGTATTCTTGATTTTTTTTTTTCTTTAACAGTAAGAAGATTGCCTGAATTGAAGGGAAAAAGGAAGTGATTATGTCTTCCTGCCACCCTATATAGACCCTTAATGATAATGAAAAGTTCCTTTCTAATATACTGTACTTGATTTAATGCATGATTTTGGAAACACATTGTTCTTTGGGTAACCTTTTATTAGAGTGTAGGTGAAGTTATCAAAAAGGTCACCAGAGTGCTGTTCGCAGGGTCGTGAGCTCTATAGCAAGTGCTTTAATTGGTGTTCTACCTTGTCTTTGTAGATAATGTCACACAACAATGTGAGGAGTCTCCCTGTACCGAATGTGGAAGGCTGCTGTGAAAAAAATGTGTTTGGTGCAAGTATGTGAACGTCAATCTGTTTTCAATCTTCAGTGCAAAGCTGTGCTCTTTCTACTTGTGTTTCACAAAGAAAACTTGGTGGGAACAGAACACTCAGTAACAAACAGGTGCACCATGTCTGCGGTCCCCTAACAACCCAAGTCATTTAGCAGATTTGCCTTGTATGCCCTCTTTGGGGTGGAGTTTTCATGCAGACACTTGTGGGTATCAAATGGACACCATCGGGTTTCCCAAGAGGGAACATATATCAATTTCACAATCAAAGATGGTCAAACTGTTGCTGAAGGAAGCCAGAGGAGCACGGAGACAATGGCGACCTTAGCACCATCCCGGATGTGTAATCACCACCCAATTTGTTGTCCCAGCTCCTTCTTTGCCTGCCTCTCCCAACCGCATCAGCAAATTAATAGGCCATCAAGAAAGGATTTTAGAAACCAGAGCTGGAAAGACCTCTAGGTCAAGTCTTCCATTCCTTTGTCAAGCCTAGATCAGCCACCTACACCCTGTGCCCTTTCTGGTTTCTCCTCAATTTATTTTGAAATGGCTCAAGCCTAAATTTTCCTTTTTTACCGTTATCCTTATTACCGTTATCCCATTACTTATAGTTACAACTCCTTTTGTCAGGCCAACTAATTCCCTTCTGTGCTTTGCAGGCAATTATATCACTATTCTAGTTCTTCCTTGAATTTCTTTCTTAATCCTCTCCCCCCCTTCCCCATAAGTCAACCCCTCTGGCCATTCAGCAATTCTTTCAGACTTTCTCTGAACTCTATACACTATGCATCTTTCTCACTATGAGATGCCCAAAGCTTCAATGCACTTTCCTGATTTTGGTCTCATTCTGGACTGCATAGGAAGCCAGTGTTACCTCATTATCTTACAATGGTCTACTTTTGCCTGAACCTTCAAAAAGTGCTCTGTGAATCTCTTTTGACCATGAGATTGTCTTGTTATACAGAGAATTCTTATTCAATTGTTTTTAGAACTTCACCTGTGCCTGTGAGTACCCTACTGTCTAAATCAGCACTGTCCAATAGAAATAAAATGCGAGCGCCACATATAATTTTAAATTTTCTAGTAGTCACTTAAAAAAGTAAAAACATACAGGTGAAATTAATTCTAATAAATTTGATATAACTCAATATATCAAAAATATCATTTCAACGTGTAATCAATATTAAAATTTTTTTCTTGGGTTATTTAAATTCCTTTTTAAATTAAGTCTTAGAAAGCCTTCATGTATTTTACACTTATCACACACCTGAATTCAGACACTAAAAGTTCACCAGAAATATAGTACTGTATTTGATCTGTATTTATATTTCAGGAAATTTATACTTGAAGTAGATTCACATATCAAGTTGTTTCAAACATACTTAAAAGTTTTCTAGTAACTAAATCAAGAATTGACGTTTAGATTTAATTTTTAAATAATTAAAATGAAATTAAATGAAATGAAAAATTCCATTCCTTAGCTGCACTAGCCACATTTCAAGTGCTCAGGAGGCACATGTGACTGGTGGTTACCATTTTGGACAGTGCAGCTCCAAATCTTTAATAAGTCTAAGTGTTTCCAAACCTTTAGTTGTTATTTCCCCAGGGTGAATCTTACCTTATGGATTCTTGATCACATGAACTTTTGGGGGAAGGTTTCTTACTTTTATTTCCTCCTTTGAATTCGAATGAGACATTCATTTTGTTGAAGATTTTTGTACCTTAAGTTATCCTATATTAAGAAGTAGTGGAATGTTTTTTAAATGAATTGACATTAAGTGCTACAAAATTTGTACACTATCATGAAAAGATCTTGGAAACCAGAAATGGAAAGACCTATAAGACTTGCAGGCTTGAAACAGTTGCGAGGTCATGACCTTATACTAAAAATACAAACTTTCTTTATCTGGTCATAGAAATGGCAATGAAGCTTATGGACTAAATTCAGGTTATCTCAAAGGTTTTTATCAAAATCTGTGCAGCTTGGGCCAAGGATTCTAAACCTAGCTGCTTTGCTAATCCTTGCATTGCACTCTTAGTACTAATGATTCAGACCGTACTTCTCATCACGGCGCATCCCAAGTAGCATTATTTCAAACTGATGTTTTAGAAGAGAATGAACTAGAAATGGCGGGGATTCCAAGTGATCCCCCAAGGCACACCCCGAAGCTTGCATTATGAGGAGAAGAGGTGTCCTAACAAGGACGGCTGGGCACACACTCCAGAGAAGCTTCGTAAATTTGTGTTGGTTGAGGTTGATTGAAGCTATTAATCAAGAGGTTTCCCTGTGCCTGGGTTTGGCTTTTTTGAAAGACATTTTACTTGAATCAAAGTGAGGGAAGATTTTTTAGCTTACCTATTTTCTTAAGGACTATTTCTCAACCGCTTTTGATTCTTTTTCTCTCTGTCCTTGTATGCAAATATCCTCCCTTCCTATTATACAAATGCATGCCTTGCGAGTAGGTTTCCTGAATGGATATTTTGTTTTCTTTGTAGTTCTATGGCTCCCATGGTCTCTATTTTATCTGCCTGCTTCACATTTTTGGTTGTAAATTTGCTTTCAAGATATTTTCACAAGGTTATTTTAGATTAAAGCTTAACATAGCAAGATAAAAGTAAAATAATGGAAGAAATGGTCCAAGGTTATACAGCTTAATTTTGTTGCATTTTGGAGTTGTTTGTGCTATCATAAAATTCCTTGTAATATTCAAGTGTGTGATTGAATAAGGAGGGTGTTTATTTTACATGGAACTCTCAATGTCTCTCTGAGTCTTTAAGTTTAGAACCCTTTGAATTCTTGAACAAGAACCACTTTTACTACAAATCTGTCACCTCTCAACCTCTCCACTCAGTTTCGTCCCTCTAGTTTCCTGCTGTAATCTTCATGAGATCAGCAATGTTTCAGCCAATAACAATATCACTTCGTATCATTTTGGTATTTTGCAGTTATGAAATTGCCTTACAGACATTGCATCATTTCAAATCACAGTAAACCTGTGTGTAGAGGCAGATGTGGTTATTCGCATTTGTCAGGTGAGAAATGGAGACCTAAAGGTAGATGGCCAACCCAAAGATACCCAGTTTACACTAATTCCCAGGTGCTTTGGTAGTGTTTGTTTCATCTATCCACTTACCTGTAATCGTTCTCCAAAGGTCCTGAGATGACTGATTCCCAGCCTCAAACTCTTACCTCTTCATTGTACTAGTAAAGATACCCCATTCCCAGCCTATAAAATATCCTTTGTAGTATCACCGCCTCCAGTCCCACCTAGAGGATGAGCCCAAAAAAACTCCATTTGACTGGGATTGAGCTAATATTAATTGCAGGGTCCTACGAGAAGTTCACATTTTGGTATATATTTTATTCCTTATGTAATTAGTTTGTCCAAATCTTTTTTAAGATGTTGAAAAGTGTGGGGGAGCAGGTATAGCTCAGTGGTTGAGCCCCTGTTTACCATGTACAAGGTCCCAGGTTCAATCCCTGGTACCTCCTAAAAAAAAGTGACTTGTGTTAGCCACTGTCCTAAACCACTCAGTTTTCTCTCTGTGTTTTATTTCAATATGAATGTCCGGATAGACCTACATTATACTTAGTAGAAGATTAAAAGCATTGGCTTCTATTCATTTTATACTTCCACTTACAAGCAACCCAGGTTTATATAGATCAATGCATAATGAGTCACCCATCTCTGTATTTACCCCCACAGAATTCCATTTCCATTCAGTGAGTCACAAATTCTAAATTAAAATTCTATTTTTCAGACTTAGATGTAAAATATGGAACCAAATTCTCAATTTTGAGAATAAATCCTGTCATCATCAACACTGAAGAGGCAAGTGCTCACTTAGCATCCGTCCTTCAACATGTGAGACAGACAGCACTGTGCCAAGGCTGCTGGAAGATGCAGGATCGTGTATGTGACAGTGACTTGAAACTGTAAAGTGCTGGCCAGGCACATTTGGGCATTGCTTATAAGGAAAGGTGGCACAGTATAAGGGAAAGTGAACTGAGCTGGGAGTCAAATGATCTAACCTTGGTAGATTCATCTAAACACTTTGAACCTCAGCTTCCATTTGTCCTATCGACGTTTGGTTTGTTTATTTGTTTACATTAATGTATGACAGAAACCATTCTAAGTTACCATGGGCCTGCAAGTTACTCGGAAGCTGCAGCTTTTATTATTTGTCAGAAATGACTTTACTTTCTATATGTTTTTGATTCTGTTAGGTGATTCCCTCTCCCCATCTGCCACTCTCCCATATTAATTTCTCTTATTTCTAAGGTATCTATTTTACCTATTTACATCTCAAAATTAGATCAATATTCAGTTATTACTTATCCACACCCCCAAATGTTCTCCTGACCAAGCAGACCATGGGAATTATTTGTGTATTGCTATGAGGCTGCACTGGTTTCCTGAGTGCACTGCTCAGAGCTACATTGCATTATAGAAGATCACATCTCTACTCTGAATTACACACAATGAATTATAGGTGTGGCAAACTCAAATTTTATTTCCTTTTTTTCACTTAAAAAGGAAATACTTCAAATGGCTTTTGTAAAAAGATTATTCACCATGACCAAGTAGGAGTTCCCAGGCATGCAAGGCTGGCTTAACCTCTGAAAATCAATTAATGAAACACACCAGATCAACAGAATAAAAGAAAACCCACATGATTATATCCATAGATGCAGAAAAAGTATTTGACAAAATCTCACACCCTTTCATGATAAAGCACACAACAAATTAGAAATAGAAGATAACTTTTTCAGGCTGATAAATAGCATCTACAAAGGGTCCACAGATAATATGATAATTTAATTGTGAAAGAACGAATGCTTTTACCCTAAGATCAGAAACAAAACAAGGATTTCCATTCTAGCCACTTCTATTCAATATTGTACTGGATGATCTGGTAAGTGCAATTTAAAAAGAAATTGTCATAAAAGATATGACAGTTGAAGCTGGATGGACCCCAGAAAATCATATTCTTAAAGTTAATCCATTCCTGTGAGTGTGGACCTATTGTGGGTGTGGCTCTTTTGATTAGGTTACTTCAGTTGAGGATCTTTTGGTTAGGTTACCTCAGTAAGGCATGGCCTAGGGTGGAAAGTGGGTCTTAATCCTCTTACTGGAGTCTTTAATAAGAGAATGAAATTTAGAAGAACAGAGAGAAAGCCAGGAAGCAGGAAGCTGAAGGCAAGGAAGACCAGAGGAGGAGTAGAGAGAGACCAGCAGATGCCGCCATGTATCTTGCCATGTGACAGAGGTTTCCAGGATTGCTGGCAGCCAGTCTTGGGAGAAAGCATTACTTAATGAGGCTTATATTTGGACATTTTTCTTAGTCTCAAAACTGTAAGCTATAATCTAATAAACTCCGATTTTTAAAAGCCAAGCCATTTCTAGTACACTGCATTTCAGCAACCTAGCAAACTAAAACAAAAGGCATTCAAATTGGAAAAGAAGAAGTAAAACTATCTCTATTTGCAGAACACATGATCTTATAAATAGAAAGTCCAAAAGACTGAAACAAAAACAAGAAAACCTTAAACTATTAGAACTAATAAATGAGTTCAGCAAGATTGTGGGATAAAATATCACTATTCAAAAGTCAATTGAGGTGCCAGCTTGATAGCCCAGTGGATAGGGCGCTGGCATACCACATGGGAGGCCCCGGGTTCGATTCCCGGGGACCTCTCCTAGCGGGCAGACCGCCTTGAGAATGGCAAGCCGCCATGGGCGGGCCAGAGCCGCCGTGGTCAGGGCAAGAAGCTGCCACGGACAGGACAAGAGCCGCCACGGGCAGGGCAGGTCGCCCACGGATGGAGCGCAGCCAGCCACCCGCGAACTGAATCAAGCGCCGGCCGTGAACAGACGCAGAGACTGCCCACAAGCGGGGAAAGCCGCGCCTGCGCAGTGACCACTCTCGGCGCGTCGCCGCAGCAGGGGGAAGGGGAGATATGTAATAAAATAAATAAATCTTTAAAAAAAAAAAAGTCAATTGAATTTAAATACATTAGCCATGAACATTCCAAAAATGATATTTAGAAAAAATCCGTTTATTGTAGTATCAAAAAATATTTAGGTAGAAATTTAACAAAAGAAGTGCAAAACATGCATTCTAAAAACTACAAAGCATAGTTGAAAGAAGTTGAGTAAGGCTTAAATAAATGGAAATACATCCCATGCTCATGGATTGGAAGACAACATTATTTACATAACAGTACTCCCCTAATTGAGCTATAAATCAATGCAATCAATATCAAAATTTCTGGTAGGGTTTTTTTTTTTTTTTTTTTACAGAAATTGACAAACTGTCCTAAAATTCATATAGAAAGTCAAGACACCACGATGAGCCAAGCAAACTGATTTACTTAGTACAAAGCTACATTATCAAGGTAGTATGGTAATGGTATAAGAATAGACATACAAATCAGTGGAAAAGAATTAAGAGCCCTAAACTAAACCCTTGCATTTTGACAAGGGTGCCAACACCATTCAGTTGGAAAAAATAGTCTTTTCAACAAATGACACTGATATCTACATGCAAAAGCATGAAGTTGGACTCCTTCCTTACACAGTACATAACAATATACACAAAATGGATCATAAACTTAAATGTAAGCGGTAAAACTTACTCTAAGAAGAAAACATAGGAGTAAGTATTCATGATGTCAGGTTAGGCAAAGTCTTCTTAGAAATGATATCAAAAGAACAAATGACATAAGAGAAAATAAATAAATTGAACTTCATCAAACTTAAAAGATTTTGTGTTGCAAATGATACCATCAATAAAATGAAAAGACAACCCATAGTCTGAGATAAAATATTTGCAAATTATATATCTGATAAGACACTTGTATCCAGAATATGTAACGTAAACTTACAACTCCATAATAAAGAGATAATTTAAAAAACGGGCAAAAG
The DNA here is from genome assembly GCA_004027955.1 of Chaetophractus vellerosus. NCBI lineage: Eukaryota > Metazoa > Chordata > Mammalia > Cingulata > Chlamyphoridae > Chaetophractus > Chaetophractus vellerosus. The sequence goes on along the minus strand of PVKH010032867.1, from coordinate 227 downwards.
ATCTAAATAGATATTTCTCCAAAGATGATATACAATAAACACATGAAAAGATGATCCAAATCATTAACCATTAGAGAAATGCAAATCAAAACCATGAGATACTTCTTCACACCCACAGAAATGCTATCATAAAAAGACAGTTAATAAAAGTTTTGGTGAGGATGTGGAGAAATTGGAACCCTAGTATATTGCTGGTTGGAAATTTTTTTTTTTTTAAAGATTTATTT
>PVKH010032866.1:0-12097 GCA_004027955.1 Chaetophractus vellerosus | reverse complement strand
ACTTGAGACCACGCCCACTAAGGGGTGGGGCTCAACGTCTCACTGACGTGGCAGTTAACGCCCTACTCATAACTTAATCATACCCAGATGAACAGATAAGTTTACAAACATAATCTAATCTATATTTTTGGAATTCATAATTAAATCAAACTCAAACCATTACACCATCTGAACTGAAAGCTTTTGTTTTCATCTCCAGTCTCAGCAGTTTTCTTCTTTGCTAGATCCTGAATTGCCTTAAAACCAAAATGAGGGCACATGTTAAGAAGTAGCCTTATTCTCCCATGTCCTCACCTCTTCCCAACCTTCTTCCTTCCAGCTGCTTGGGAGATTCAAAGACTGGAATTATGCTGCTAGATTAGTAAACATGACCTTTAATTAGTAAAATTTTTAAAAAAAAGAAAGAAAAGAAAGAAAAAAACTTGCTTCCATGAATTTATGCTTTCTTATTCCACCAGTTTTTATTACTTCTCCTTCAAAAGCTCGATAAGACAAAAGAAAAAAAAATACTATGCTTATTCTTTAAGCATTTATAGTGAGAACACACACAGCCAAATCAATAACTTATGTGTATGTGTTTTTAGTTCGCAGATACCATGTTTGTTTTCAAATACTGTATTCAAATGATTAGGGAAGTGTGTAGAGTAAAATATCAGCTTGTACCACAATCTCACATCTTCCTCCAAGATTCCATGGTGAACAGGGTGGTCTGTGTCTCGCCAGACACGTTTGTGAAGCATTTACAGATGTGGTGGTGTGTGTGCATGTGTAGATGTGAAATCTATGTGTGTGTGATGTATGTGTATACACACACATACATAGGTGCAGAAACACAAATATGTGGAAAAAGACAGAACGTGGTGGGTTCGGAAATCAAGTTGTCTGGACTTGAATGCCACCACTTAATGGCCGAGTATCATAAGGCTCCCATGCCTGTTTTCTCATCTTAAAATGAACATAATACTTGCGAGGATTAAATGAGACAATGCATGCAGATTGCTTAACATAGTGCTGGCCACACAGTCAATCATTTATAAATATCATTATTATTTACACACACACTTACTTACAAGTTATTCTCTGGTTCGCATAAAACTCCAGAGAACAATCTGAGCTTTTAAAGAAGCTCTGTGGAGAATTGTCTTTTTCAAGCCATTATAGTTTCCAGATGCTGACCAAATTGCTTTAAGGGAAGAGGGACTAGGCAGTCCAAAAATAAAAACTTCGGCTTCATTCATGGCATTCCATTCAGCAGATCTTTCCGTGAGTTCAGGCTCCTCCACGGCGGCCCTCAGTGAACAGGAAAAAGGCCATTTTAGGAGCTCTGCCATGTCCAGCAAAGCAGGAGCTCTTCTATGTCCACAAAGAAGAGAGTCCACAGATGGATTTGGACCTGTCAACATGGCATCTCCATTATTGAAACCTGTGATAGTTGCACCCACACCAGTCACCACAAAGGTGAGCTAAAGGCTCCTCAAAATAGAAACCACAGTCCCAGAAACAGGCACTCAGACAAGAATAACTCCCAAGTGACATACACTGTTCTGAACTCTACAGAAGCTCTCCGGAGAACTATAAAATACACTTCACATTGGGAAATAACTATTCAGAAATTGCATGTGGGCCCATCATGAAAGTATCTCTCTGTGTACAAGGGCCTTCTCGACAAAGAAATAAAGAGAATAATGTTCCTTTGGTGAAGTGAAATCAATAATGACTAAAATGCTCATCATTTCAAGGACAACGCACAGCTAAGGGAGCTCAAAATAAGAGCTTACAGCACCTGGTATTTCTCAAATGGAATCTATAACAGTAGAAATTAAATCATCAATGTGGCTGCATGGGATTTCAAGCGTGTTGTCTCTGACTTAGAATGTGGCGAGGGGACTTGCGGCAAAATCCTAGCCTGAGAAATACCCTCCGTGGGTTGGACGGAGGGAGAAGGTGCTCCTTGCACGCTTCCCGAGCCTAAAGCACGACATTTGTTTGCCTGAGAAGTATTTACTGAGCATCTCTGGTGGCTTGGCCCTGAGGATAGGAGGCTGAGCTCTGCTCTCGGCCCTGACACTGAGCTTCCAGCACTGCAGCCACACAGAAAGAGAAGGACAAGTCCTGCAGGCCGTAAGTGCTCGGAAGAGCAGCCCAAGGACCAGGAGAAAGAGGCTGACGAGAAGGACCTCAGGGGGAGGTGAGGTTAGACCCACTGGGAAAGGTGTTTGGGACAGACATTCCAGGCAGAGGGAAAGGCATGTGTGAAGACCCTGAGGCTATAGACATTTTAAAAATATATATATATATATTTTGAAAGATACTTAGATTACATAAAATGTTACATAAAAAAATATAAGGGATTCCCATATGCCCCAGTCCCCACACCTGCTACTTTCCCCCACATTAACAACATCCTTCATTAGTGTGGTACATTCATTGCAGTTGACGAACATTATTTAAGCAGCAAGTTTCTCCCAGGGGAGAGGGAAAGTTCTGGTCAGCTTATGGTTGGAACCTCAGAAGAGTGACCACAACCATTTGAAGGACTGGCTGTTGGTGTTTGGATCGACTTGCCTGTCTGAACCCCTCCTTTGCGTACTGCCCCAGATCCTCTTTAGTGCGTCGCTGCTCTCATATGCTTCTTTGGAGCTGACTCCATCTCCAGATTCCAGCCCCAGCCAACTGGACCCTCCAAACCTCAGAGATGGGCACATGGTCCAAGCCAGGCCAATGGAACACACACCGAAGGCTTTTCCTGGGAGCAGGGTAGTAGGAACTGCGGGGAGCTTGGTGTCTTTTTGCCATTGCTGGGAGAGAGAAGCCTGAGCCTGAAGCCATCGAGGGGAAAGCGGAGCTGGGATGGAGAGAGACAGGTCCTGGCAGCATCATTTGAGGCCCTGGAGCCCAGTGGGCCTGAATTCAGTGCGTCTTCCCTGGGTTTCTTCATAATGAACCACTGTTTTCTTTTCAAGAGATTTGAAATGGGTTTTTGTCATTTGCATGGGCCCCAACCATAACAGCACCGTGCAAATCAGATTGCCATGGATGGTTCAATTTAACTTTCACTGCTACCTGCTCGATGGTTGTATGTCATGCCCGCTTTAAAGACAGGAAAGCAAGAGCTCTCCCAGCTGGTGAAGAGTGGAGCTGGGCTGGGACCAGGTGGCTCAACTGAGCCCAGCCAAACACACCGTCAAGTAAGGAGGTTTGCTGGACCCCCTGGGAGTCCGAAAGGGAGGAAATGCACTAGTAACCTATTTTAACCCTGTGAGACAAAACAGCCCCCCACTGGTGCCCTTGCTGATTTGTGAGCCACAGGCGTGAGGTCAGTGTTGTTTAAAAAGAACATCCTGGGAGCGGATGTCGCTCAAGTGGTTGAGCACCTGCTTCCCACGTACGAGGTCCCTGATTTGATCCCCAGTATCTTAAAACTTAAACAACAACAAAATAAACAAGCAAACAAATGAAAAAAACCAACTTGGGGGAGTCAGTGTAGCTCAGTGGTTGAGCGCCTGCTTCCCACATACAAGGTCCCAAGTTCAATTCCCTGCCCTGGTACCTCAGGGAAAAAAAAAATCCCTTTTGGTTGTTATGGTGAATCAAGGCCCTCTGCAGGCATGGATCAGTAAGGAGAAGAGAGAGGCCACATCTGGAGACAAAAAAAAAAAACATCTTTTCGCTGTGGCTCTGCCTCTCACCAGTTGAGCTGCTTAGAGCCCACCATTTATTCCTGTGTAAAACAGGCCTCATCACCACAAAGTGTGTAAATCATATAAGATAACATATGTGGTATATATTGTAAACCATGAAGCAAGACACAAAAATTAATATAGCTATTTAATGTGCCAAAATATTCTTTACAATTAAGCAGTACTCCATGGTCAGTTCAGTTCATGGAACTAAACTTTGATTGAAAACAAATAAATGGTGCTGATAGACTTTTAAAATGTCTATCATTTTTTCAGGAACTCCAACACCAAGAGTGCTTAATATTTACCCTTTGTTCATCTTTTTTGAAAAGCAAGAGTGACTGGTACTCGATTGTGTTGTTCACAGCCTTTCTCTTTTTTTCCTAAAATGTCTTTGACTGAATGTGCCAAACTGTATTAGAAAAGTTTAAGCTGTGGGATTTCATAAAGATGGTGAAAATTGCACTGCAGCTCCCAATATATTTTTTAAAAAGAAGAATTTGATGTTTTACATTATTGAAACCCAAATCTAGATACTTGATGTCATAGCCAGACATTTGTCTAACATCCTTTGTTCTCGCAGACATCTTTGTTGAGCACTGTGATGGTCTGTGGTATTAAAGAGGAAATTCTTCCTTTTCAAGAACTCAGTTCTCTCCTGCTCAAGTAAAAACAAAATATGCGTTGAAGCTACTAATCGGGGAACAGAAGAAACATATTTTGTCCTTTTAGAATCTTTTGCCCATTTTTAATTGGACTTCTTAAAAAATTATGAGTTACAGGAGTTCTTTATATAGTTTTTTTATATTTATATCATTTTGAATTCTTTATTATACATAAATATAATATATTCTTTATATATTTATAATTCTGGATACACGGCCTTTGTAAGATACATGTTTTGTGATTATTTGCTCTTATTCTGTGTTTGTTTATTTTCTTCATGGTGTATTTTGATAAACAAAGCTTTTAATTTTGAGACAGCCCCATTTATCATCTTTTCTTTCATAGTTAGTGCTTTCTACATCCTGGATTGAAGGAATGGGTTCCTGTGAAAATTGACATCCCTACCAGGCACCCGATGTCTTGCCTGTTTTCATTTTTAGAGTCGTAGTAGTCATAGCACTCCAGAGCAATGAAACCGATAGAATATAAGTAATATATATGTGTGTGTATATATACATATATATACACAAATATTAAAAGATTATAGGAGTTTGCTCATGTGACCATGGGGATTGGCAAGTCTGAATCCCGTAAGCCAAACCACAAGTTGGAAACTCCAGTGAAGGTGAAGTTGAATTCCCAAGGAGAAGGTGGCTGGCTTAAGGTTTTGCCTGTACATCAGCCACTCACCATTTCCCTTCTCACTTGAAAAATCCTCAAAGTTCTGGTTTTAAGACCTCCAACTGTTGGGATGAGGAGACTCCCCTTATTGCTGAAAGCAATCTCCTTTGTTGGTTGTAGATGCAATCAGCCATAGATGCAATCATCTGAATACAGATGTAAATCCATCTATGAAATACCCTCACAGTTACAATCAGGCTGGAACTTTCTTGATCAAATAATGGAACACCATAACTTAGTCAAGGTGACAAGAAATTAACCATCACAGAGGTGATTGATTGGCTAATCTGCAGGTAAATGTGAATAAGCCAATCATTCACCTCTTCAGACATACATGCTCTTCCCTTTACAACCAAAACTAAATATGGAAATAGGAAACTGAAATAGTTCCATGCCTGTATCTTCCATGTCTTCAATCCACTCAAGAGGGAGCTCACAACGACAGTTTCTGTCCAGACCTCATACATAACTCACTGTTCCCCGGTCACCAGCAGACCTAGCTGCTTGCCTGAAAACAGCCCCTCTTAGAAATGAATCCTGAAGCCATTGGGCTGACCCTTCCCATCCGGCACTATTTCCATGCCCTCCCCCACCCCGGCCCCAGCTTTGGGGTGATCCCTCTCTGTGGGTCAGCCCGAGGGGCTCCAGTCACTCTCCTCAGACAAGGCTTTCCTGCCTCAGGGCCCAGGATCCTCTACCAAGCCACCTAGAGGCTGGGGGAGGCCAAAGGGCAGAGGCCAGGGTGGCTTGCGAGGTGACTCTGTGTGTTCTCCGAGTCATGAGCATGTTCAGGGAGCACCATCACTGGCCGTAGGAAGACAGACAGATAGACTGTCCAGGTGGGCTCAGAAAGGGAGAAGGGGCCATCTTTCCAAGAAGCTTATAATAAATAACACAGGCCATAAAGCCATCCGTGGCAGTGTGATATTATTTATGAATTCCAAAAAGAGATACAGATTATGTTTGTAAACTGGTCTGTTCCTCTGGCCATGATACCCTTTGATTTAAATTCAAAGGCTTTACATTTACTTGATTAAATCAAGATTAGGGCTTTGATTAGACCAAGTCATTAGGGTGTGCAGGGTTGAGTCCCCACTCCCTTGGTGGGTTATATAACACTCAATCAAGAACCCAGAAGCAGATACCAGAGAAAAGAGGACAGGAGCTCCATAGACACAGAAGATCCTAAGGCCCCAGGAGAGAGATGAGCCATTTGCCTGATAGTTTGCAGCTGAAGAGAACAGAGCAGCTGAGCCCTATGCCAGCCTACAGCTGAGATCAGAAGAAGCTGGTCCCATGGAGCCCTAAGAGGAAAGAAGAAGGCTGAACCCTTGCAGATGTTGCCCGCCATCTTGAGTCAACACATGGCAACAGACTTTGGGTGAGAAAGTACCTCTTATGGTACCTTGAGTTGGACTCTTTAGAGCTTTGTAACTGTAAGCTTTTACCACAAATAAATACCCTTTATAAAAACCAACAGATTTCTGGTTCTTTGCGTCAGCACCCCTTTGGCAAACTAATACACCATCCAAATGGAAATACACGTTCAAGAGCCTGGTAATATGAATTAAAGATGGAAGAAATTTTTTATCCTAGAAAAACTTGAGTAGAATGCCTGCATTCAAGCATATAATTTAACCCTGAGCTTCCAGGTGACCAAAGAAAAGGGAAAACACAGTCAAATTATGGGTACGTTTATTATCTAACAACAGGAATATTATAACTTCATCCAGAAAGACAAACTTTCTCTCAGCTAATTTGCAGAGCCTATCATATGCCTATATCCATATCCATTTTCATATCCACACCCATATCATATCCATATCTACCTTTATCTATATCATATGTATCTCTCTCTCTCTCTATCATCTACCTCTCTCAATATTCTTAGAAACTTCTTTTTATTCCCAGTGCTCTGAAATTTTTAAACTTTGTCTCTTGATGTGACTCTATCTTTGACTTTGGTGATTTGTGGTGGACAATTGCAGAGCCCTTTGATCTGTGTAGATTTTGGATTCATCTGGATTAAGGTGGCAGTTGAGGTCCTGGGCTTGAGTGAGGTCCTCCTGTGAAACTATCCAGAGAAGGAAGACTAATGGCAGAATCCCAAGAAGCACTGTTCTTCCTTCCTCAACCTGCGGGGCCCTTTATCATTTAATCCCAGGTCCTTTGGCTTGTCCTTTTCTTTCACTCTTCCCTCTCCCACCATACTCCTGCTTGCTGCTCCCTGCACGTCAAGCAGGTACCTGCCTCGAGATCTTTGGACTTGCTGCTCTATTTGCCAGATGCACGCTCCCCCAGGTCTGTGTGGGGGCCACCTTCTCCCTTCATTCCACCTCTGCTCAACTGTCTCCTTCTCAAAGAGCCTTCTCTGATCGCCTCGATCCAGTTGGAGACCCCACCTTTCTATCAGCTTTACCTTTCTTTATTCTGCTGCATCATGCTTATCCTCATTTGTCATCATATTACACACTCATGCATTATTCATTTTTCTCTCATTCCTTGCTCTCCCTCGCCCCACTGGAATGTAAGGTTGATGAGAAGAGAGACCATTTTCACTGTTGGATCCACTGGGTCTGGAATACTCCCTGGCAAATAGTTGGTGCTCCCAAGATATTTGTTGAATGAATGAATGTGCATCCAAAGAGGAGTTGAGGGTAGACTAAGAAGATAAATAGAAGAAAGGTCAGTGTGGCTAGGGAAGGCAAATAGGGGAAGGATGTTTTAGTTTGCTAAGGGCTGCCAATGCAAAATACCAGGAATGGGTTGGCTTTTATAATGGGAATTTATTCGAGTAAAAGCTTTTAGCTCCGATGCTGTGAAAATGCCCAAATCAAGCCACCATCAACAGATGCTGTCTCACCAAAGGTCAGCTGCTGGCTCCAGGACTCCTGTCACATGGCAAGGCAAAATGGCGGTGGTCTCTGCCTTCTCCTCCAGGCTCACTTTCTCCCTGAGTGCAGCTGTGGGCGATCAGGCATATGGCTCATCTCTCAGCCTCTGGGCTGCAGGTGACCCTGGAGCCCTCTCTCACATGGCAGGGTGAAATGGCAGCTCTCTTTCTCTCTGTGAGTCTCTGCATGTTTCTCTAATGTACATAAGGCTCCAGCAAGAGGCTAAGACCCACCCTGGGTCACAGCTTGCTGAAGTACTCCAATCAAAGGCCCTCAGTTGAATGCAATCCAACCAAAAGTGACCTAATCAAAAGGTTCTTTAACTGAATCTCACCAAAGCGTCTCACATACAATAGGTTCACAGGCACAGGAGTAGCTTAGCTTAAGAACATAATTTTCTGGGGTCCACAAAAGACTCAAACAAGCACAAAGGGTCTCAAGTATGAGAGAGAGGGGGGCCAGCTGTGTCAGGTGTTAGTGAGATGACAAAAAGACCAAAGTAGGAAGGGGTCCATCGAGTTTGACAGCATGGAGATGGTGGCTCATGTTGGCAACAGCAAGGGCAGAAGGGCAGTGTGGTGGGAGGCGGACTGCACTGGACAGAGGACGAAACAGAAGGTATGGAGGTGTATGTGACCAGGGTTCAGACCGTCTTCAAGAAACTGGCTATGACTAGAAGAAGATTAAGGGACAATGGCTAGGGAGAATGTTGGGTGACTTTTTTTCTAGTTGTTACTTGTTGGTTTGGGGCTGCTACAACCAGATAAATGAGAGGGTGAGTCTGAATGGGAGTCTGCAGAAGGCAGTTGCAGAGGTGGAAGAACAGGGTTGTGGCAAGGGCCCTGCTGTGCCCGTGGAGGTGGGGTGACGGGAGGCTCTGCTGTGGCTCTGATCCCCCCCCGTTCTTCCAATATTTAGCCAGTCACCTGCCTGAGGACAAGTCTGGACTAGATTTTCCCCTTGCCTCAGCCCTCTGCTGCTCCTGGTTTCCCTTAAGTGATATTCTGACCGAGCTGTCTTCTACAAATATATATTTTTATGCATTATATGTTTCATGCATTGTATGATTTTGCCAGTTTAACCAAGTTTGAGGTGCGGGTGAGGGTGCCTTTTTGTCACAATATTATCCACTCTAAAGCCCCCTTTCATCCCTTGTCCAGTGTTTCTCTTTCCTTCCATCTGCCCCTCTACTCCATCGAACATGACGATTGGGGCAAAGATGCCCCTTCCTTTTCCTACCAACAAGACGGCTCAAGTACAAGGGAAAAGTCCATTCTCCAGGCAAGCCAAGTCAGTCAAGTGCCAAGGCCCACTTGGAGGAGAGAAGGATGGGATAGCCAAGTCCTTCCCACCTGTGGCAAGACGGCGGGATGGGAGTGGGAGCTGACTTCCTACATTCCCAGTTTCTCTCAAAACACCAAGAAGGGAAAACACAAAGAAAGGAAACCTGTGCCTGCATGGAAGGATAAAGGAAGAGCCCTGATTATTTAAAACTTAAATAATTCCTTCCAGGTTCAGGGCTGGTGGGCCCAAATGAAAGGGCCCCAGCCCATTGCCCCCCTGTGGAGGGAGATGCAAGTATAAATGATGAGAAAACACTATAAAAAGGACAGATCTAAAGATTATGGATAATAGTATTTCAGAAAGAGAGTCCAGAATTGAGATGGAGTAAAACTAATCATCAAAGAAATAACAGAATAAAATACAAGTGAGTCCTAAAATAAAACTAAAATATGAAGAAGTTCTGGCTGGAAAGAGCAGGCGATGGGCACCATTAAACTCACTTAAGGTTATATAATTTTAAAAACATTATTTTAAAAGGCAGCTTTTCTTTGGAAGAAATGATCTGTAGGGTAAAATAAAAACCATGGTGTTCATAGGTCCCAGATTAATTTAGTATAGACTATGGGGAGATGCAGTGAGACAGGAAAGAAGAGGCATCAGTTAAATCTCCAAACCCACTGTCTGCTTAAAGAAGCCTATTACAACGCTTGCTTTCCCCCTGACTTTGATCGTTAGTTTCCTTTAAGTTTAAGAATGCATTTTGAAAATCTTTCATGTTACAATTAATAGAATTAAGAGCAGACAGAATATTTGCCTTACAGAACATTATGGAAGTTTATGCAGCAAAAGAAAGAAAAGAAAAAAAAAGGAAGGGGAAAAAAAAGAAAGAATACCCAAACAAAAACAGAATAGAAAGCAAACAACCAGAAAACCAACAAAAGAGCATAAAAGAAAAAAGACAGAAGCAAGACCAAATCTAAGTGAGCATAAATGGTTAATTCTCTAATTAAAAGATATATATTGAATTTTTAAAAATCCAGTGCTGCATTGTTAGAAAAGCCAGGCCTAAATCGTGATGATAAAGAAAGATATTGAAAGGCAAACACCCCTCAGTAAATGAGAGGCGGAAGGAAGGGGTTGGGTCAATGGGAACAGCGTCTAGACCACGGGGGTCAGTTTACTTTGCCTGGGAAGAGAGGGGGTCCCACTCTCCGCAGGGGGTTTCATCCAGCCTCCCGCGCTGAATTATCACCTCTGAATTATGACCCCAGTGTACACCTCAAGCCCGGATCCACTCCTCCACGCCCCAACCCAGTCCTCTGCTTACCACCTCTCCTCACAGAGGCCACGCCCGCCTGCCCCAGTCCCTGCTGGGGTCCCCCACTGTCCCGGTTTGCCTGGGACTGGAGAGTTTCCCAGGACACAGGATTTTGAGTGCTGCACCGGGACAGTCCCAGCAAACCGGGGTGCACGGTCAGCCCGAGTCCCTCTGTCACAGACTAGGAAGCACCCCGCCGCTGTCCTCAGAGCCTCCAGGACAGACGGCGACACCCTGCTTACTTCTGTCTCCTCCTGAAAGCGCTACAACAGGCCGGGTGTGAGTTCAGCTGCCTTCCCCCCCCCCCGGTGCCTGACAACCAACGCTGGCTGAATGGAAGAATGAATGAGCGATGACTCAATGGTCAAGGATTTTCACAACAGCATCGGAATATACAGAGCAATTTCCAAACAACGTGCTCATATAGGTATATTTGTCAGGAAAAAAAAAACCCTGGAGTATACCATGACAAAAAATAACAACTTTTGCGTGTGCGAGTGTGAGGGTACGTGTGTGTCGTGTTTCATTTGGCAGTTGCCAACGCCTCTGCCTCCTCACAATCCTTCGCTGCCTTTCAATTGATGGGATACATTTATTTTGCTTCCCAAGGGTTTAACTTTTGCCTACACTTACTTTACTTTCCTAAGATGTTGGAATTTCGTCAAGTTTGTTGAGTGGTTTTGGATTCCCCAAATAAAGAACTAAAGTATATTCACCTTCTTTTACTAACAAAAGATGTTCTCCCGCATGGCGGAGGAACTGCTCAGCTTCCTACCACTTACAGAAACACTTTCTTTCCCTTAAATATTTATTAATGAAATACTTTTAATCGGCAAACGGGTTCTAAATATTTACTTCTTTACTTGTAAGTTTCAGTTTACAAAATTGCTCGCAGAAAAGGAGAGCCACTATTCACAGGGCTAGAGGAGTTTTTAACAGCGGTGAAGGATTGTTTGGCTATTGGCTTTGCTGCTGTTTTTATGAATAGATTTGGCTTCCTCTTGTTTTGTGTGGTTCTAATGCCTAGACACACTTATGAAAAAGAGATGCATATGAATTATGAGCAAGAGAGAATGTAGCTGCAAGCATCCCAGAGGGAAGCACGCACCCCAAGCATCAGGATGGAGAGTCCTGTTTTTTGCTCACAGCAAGTGCAGACGGATGAGCACAACCCAACACCTGCCTCACTAGGCACCAGAGTGTGTGCACACGCAGCAGCTCACGGTGTGGCTCCTTGGGCTCCCCTCGGGCTTTCTGGCTCTTCTTCCATTCCTAATTGTCCAGCTTTGTCCCCATTTTGACTGAGAAGCACGGCTCCCCCCCTTGCCTGCCTTCTGCCACGAGTACCGAACACCATGCCACTTAGAACTTCACAGGACCATCTCAGACTTAACTATTCGATCGGTTTTGTGACTTTAGCGGATTTGTCCCCATTTTGGGCTTGGAAAGTGTGACCCTCCATTACTGTGTGCTAATACCCTTTACCCGGTAAGAGAGAATGTGTTTTCTTAAGCAGGTTCACACCCAAATTTCCTGGGAGACTTGGGACTTAAGTTTTGTGTGTGTCGTTAGCT
>PVKH010032865.1:0-12102 GCA_004027955.1 Chaetophractus vellerosus | reverse complement strand
TTTTTTTTTTTTTTTAAAGATTTATTTTATTTTATTACATATCTCCCCTTCCCCCCCCCGTTGTGGCGACGCGCCGAGACTTGGTCACTGCGCAGGCGCGGCTTTCCCCGCTTGTGGGCGGATTCTGCTTCCATCACGGCCGGCTCCAGTTCGTGGGTGGCTGGCTGTGCTCGATTTGCAGGCGACCTGCCCCGCCCGTGGCGGCTTTTGCCTGTCCGTGGCAGCTTTTTGCCCTGCCCATGGCGGCTCCGGCCCGCCCATGGCGGCTTGCCATTCTCAAGGCGGTCTGCCCGCTAGGAGAGGTCCCCGGGAACCGAACCCAGGGCCTCCCATGTGGTTTCCCAGCGAGCTCTTTATCCACTGAGCTATCTAGCCGGGCCCAATAAGACCCTCTTTAAATTTAATCTCAGGAAAAAAGTGTTTTAGGGAGAGGAACTTGCATTCATCTTTCTAGCAAGTAAAAAGTGACCTGATGCAACTTATTTCCCTTTTTGCTTTATCTGCTAGGATCCTAAGAGCTAAATTCAGTGCTCAAATGAAATTTGCAAGAGCTTGTTCATTATAGGTGTTTGGCTACATCTATGTTTTCCTACATTCCCAATGTTTCCAATGTTACTTTTTATGACTTTTTCCTGATTATAAAATAATATATGTTCATTGAAGAAGAAAATGAGAATCACTCATAATCTCATTACCAGAAATTACACTTGTTAGTATTCTGGCCTTACAGTGTGACTTTTATGCCTAAATATGCTTTTATAATGTTGGGATCAAATTGAACACACTGTTGTATAAACTCCCCTTTACCTTAACAATATATTATGAGCATTTTTCAGTTCTATTTAATTTTCTTTAAGAGCATGACTTTTGATGATGGTTTGGTGTTCCATAATAAAGATGTACCATTATTTTAAATAATTCTTGGGTTGATAACCATACTCGTGAGTTTTGGGCTTACTTTTGCTTATTTACTTAGATTAAATTCCCAGAATTGGAATTATTGAACTTGTTTTAAAGACTTTCATCACATACTGAAAATTTTCTTTCCATAAATTTCGCACTAATATCAACAGCCTTTGAGAGTGGCTGTTTTCTCACACTGTTGTCAACACTGAGCAGCCTTTTCCCTTCTAATCTTAATTCATCTAATAGAAAAAAACATATATCATTGTTTGAATTTATATTTCTTTGATTTTAATATGATTTAATATTTTTTAAAGTTTCTTAACCAGTTATTTTTTTATATGTGAATTTCCTATTCTCAGTCTTTGCCCATTTTTCTATTAAGGGCTTTTTTTTTTTTGTTTTGCAAAAGCTTTTTATGTATTAAGGATAATAATTATTTGCCATCTATGTTTCATATGTTTTCCTCATTTATCAGTTGCTTTTCTATTGCCATGAAAGGTATATAGTTCAGTGATTACACATGAAGACCCTGGAGCTGGATTCTCTGGATTGTTAATACAACTCTCGCCTCTTAATAGCTATGTATCCTTGGTTAAAGTACTCAATTCCTTTGCTTACCACTTTCCTTATCTATAAATTGGGATAATAATGCTACCTACTTGATATGTAAAATACTTGGAAGAGTGCCTGGAAAATAGTGTGCACTCAGTTATACTAGCTACTCTATTAGAATTTTATTCAAAAAATCCTTTTACATTGTGACTAAATTTGATGACTGTTTTACAGCTTTTTTGGGGGTGGGGAGAGAAGGAGAATAAAAAGAAAACGAAGAGTGCCTGTGTCAATATCATAGCACTTTGTGATAGCTTTGTACACTACTTTTTCATTTCCAATTTGGATTTATACCCAAAGTAAATGTGGGCGCACAAAAAAAGGTACAGTGTGAGGCTTCTCCATGGAGGAGCTGCAAGTTAGCCATCAGCCCTGGGAGGGCATGGCATAATTTTGCAGGAGGCCAGAGCCCCCCCCCCCCCAGCCGAAAATGAAAGCAATTATGTCCCAGATCTGGTTTTGAAATGAGGAGTGAAGAGCCTCCAAGTTGAAAACAATCATATCCACTGTATCTTCATCCTCCAAATGAGGATTCGCTTACATTTTAGTAAGTGTGTAATGTTCCTGTCCTGTTTATTTCTGTTCTCAAAGTCTTGACATCACTAAAAATAAATGACTCAATTACACTTGTGCATAAGCAGCTGGAAAACTACCAAAATGTTCCCAGTCTCTAAACTGTGTAAACAGAGACACCAGAGGGGGGAAACGAGAGAAAGGAGAAGAAAGCAAGAGAATTTTTAAAATAAGTTACACAGAAGCTACCAGGGAAGAGAGTAGGGGGTTTCTCCCATCCCTTTACTTCTGGTGGCATGTTGTAGTCCAGGAAGCAAACCTGGTGGAAAAAAAGTGCCAAGAAACTTTATAAACACCTTGCCAGTAAATGTGCATAGCCAGGACACATTCCGGCTCTCTTTGTTGGGGAATGTTGGCAGCTGTCTCTGGTCAGATGCCCCCAGGATCTTGAGGGCCTCAATCTAGAACTTGGAGGGTCCATGGGAAAGTAAACAGAACCCTGACTCACCAGCAAGCCCCAAAATACACCCACAAAGCCCCTCAATTTCCAAAGACTGGTCTTTTGTGGTGGCTCTGAGCTCAGAATGCACAATTACAAAAATGAAGTGTTCCAGAAGTCCTCTATGCCCACAGCATTCTTTCTTTTGTTTACTGTCTTGGGTGGGAGAATATACTTTGTCTCCGAGTGTCCTTCTGCCAGGAAAGAAAAGCAGGTTTGGCCAGCAGAAAATCTGATCGTCTTTATTCCTTCCTTCATGTTACTCTGGAGATGAAGGAAAAGGTCAGGGCAGCTGCGCAGCTCGGCTGGATCGCCGTCTCAGGCTGTATGTTATCGACGGGCTTTAAGGGGAGAACTTCGCCTGAGATGAAAGTAGGTCACGAGGCGGTGAAAGGGGAATGAGACTTAACCGAGGCAAACGAGAAGCGAGAGCTGGGTTAAACCCGGGGCCCAGGGCCCTCGGTGCTTCTTCTGAAAAGCTGACCAGAGAGGGGCAGGCGAATGTTTCTCCGTGACTTCTCTCCATCGCAGCCTCTCTCAGCCCCTGCTCTGCTCTCATTTTAATCAGTAAATGAAGTGACCGTGGAAGCCAAGGAATCTGCGAAGGGACCCTGCGAGGGCAGTGGCAAGACGCTTTCCTCTTTTTCCACACAAAGCCGGGCCAAAGGGGAACGGCTTAAATTGCTTCCAGCAGGATTTAGGTTCGGCATGAGGAAAATCTCTCTGAGTGCGATGAGCCTCTGGAATGCATTACTAAGGGAAGCGATGGAATCCACTTCAGAGATCTCGGAGGACGCCCTGGAATGCCAATCTTTCCTTAATGGCTAATATTTTGATGTAATCAGAGGCGGCGGCCTGGATGAACTTTCAAGTCCCTTTCTCTCCAGAGATTCGAATAATCACTGGCAGCAGAATGCAGTGCGAGTAGTCCCATGGAAGCTGGAGCACCCAAAGCCCGCTTTATTTAGGTCACCTGAGGTCCTTCCACGTACCTGCCACCATGGTGACTAGGTGTGGGTCCTGGGTGGGTAGATCTGGGGAGTGGGGAGTAGTAGGTCCTGGGGAGGGAAGAATCTCATGGACAAAGCAAAACATAAACAGGAGCAGTAAAAACCAGACAGTGAGCCCGAGTGCTGAAATTTGAGTGAGTGAAATGACAGTAAGTTATCAGGTATCCCCAGTGGGTAGCAACCATGCCAGGACTGGAAAGCAGAACCAGAGCACCCGAGCTGGGTCGAGGGAGGAATAGAAAGGGAGTGTGGTTTGAAGTAGAACCTTTTACTTCTGGGACTAGTGACACTCATCATCTTCTCACGGAATGGTTTGTCAAGAGTTGAGGAGAGAGTGAATGAGTGAATGAAAAATTGCATAAAAAATTATCAGTAAGAGTTAGGGAGCAGATATGGCTCAAGTGGTTGAGAACCTGCTTCCCACATGGGAAGTCCTGGGTTTGGTTCCCTGTGGCTCCTAGAAACAAATAAACAAAAGGCAAACAACAAGCAAACAAATGAAAAAACCATTTCAGGGTAGCTGATGTGGCTCAGTGGTTCCAGGAATTTATAAATGAAAATGAATGTAAGACTGGTTTCTGGGGAATCATTATAATCATAATAGAATAATATCACTTCTATGTCCATATGCTTTCTTGGGTGAAAGCCAGAGGGTAAGGAATTGGGATAAATTTTGTGTTTGCTCTTCAAGGTGTTTCCCACAGGTAGGATGCGTGCCACGAGTTTGGGAGTCATGGACTGGTGCTCAGTGAAGAAGACTACCAGTGGATCTGCCTGGGAAGGTTGTCACGCAGGGAGTAGTCAGTTGGGTCAGCTGGTCAGGCCACCTGAAGTTCCCGAGCTTAGATTGGTATTAAGATATACTTGTTAGTTTGCCTCATTGTAACAATATTTGCTCTTGCTCAGTGTCAGTACCTTTTTTCCTTTACTCTTTTTTCTTTTTTAACCCCTAGAGCAACTTTGTCATATAACCATGCTCCTTTCTATTGACTCATCTGATAGAAGCAACCTGTATGTTTACAAGTCAGGACACACACAGGCTAGACAATATGGTGCTAATTCTTGCATTTTTAAGCTAATCCGAAAAGGGAAATGGCCACGCTTCCTTTCTCTTGTACTTCCCAGTGGCATCGATTCAATGTCCTTTGTACTGTGATCTTGACTGTGCAATAGGGAAGCAAAGACGACTAAGACAGAATTCCTGCCCTCACATCAATCCATTCCGGGCTAGCCTTGGACCTGCATCAGGTTTTCTGTATCAAGGAACCCGGATAGAGAGGAGGGAAGGAATGGAACCACTATTTCTGAGCATTGTGTTTCCCGGCCTTACATTTTATTTGCATGAAAAGATTCTCATTTGGTGAGAGCATGTAACAATGAAGGTCAGTAGAAGTCATAACCCTTGAAGGGGATTTGTTGATGCACCATATCATTGTTTCTCCTCCCCCAAGGGAGCAGAGAACTGTAACTGGGCCACCTGAAACCCCGGGATTCTCTAAATGGCCAACCGGGCGGGTAACATCCAGTCAGAAGCCACAGCAGCCAAGGCGTTCTAATCCGCTAGGCAAATATTTAACACTTGGGTTTCCTTCCTCGGTGCCTCTCTTCAGAAAGGCTCTAAGGCAAGAGGGCCTGAGAGTTCTCTGCTCCCTGGGGGGTGGGTGGAGTGGCATTACTGTTGAATGACAGGGATAATGCTGATAACCCAGGGCTGGGAATTGTTGGGTTGGTGGTGATTGTCTGAATCTTGGCACTGACATTTCTAGGAAGGAATTTGGGTCCTGATGATTTTGGCTGCTAGAAGTTGGTAAGCTCACCCCCCACCCCCACCCCCATAGACATTTTCGGCCCCTCTGGGGGAGAGGAAAACCCCAGACACCAGCTTTCTGGTAACGTAAGAAGCTTCCCATAACCATGTACTATAAATTATCATAAGCATGACCCTTCTCTTTCTCTTCCTCTTTGTTTTGCTCCTGTGCGATATTGTGATAGTCCACACAATCTCATAAGGGACTTGGCTGGCAATCAGTTAGAGATGCTATTCCTTTGGCAACAGTTCCAAGTGACTAGACTAATGTATTCCTTATTTATTTATTTATTTATTTATTTATTTTTTGCTTCATTTTTGCAAAATTGCATTATGGTTCTAAGCAGTTGAGGGACTGGAAGAAGAAACCCAAGCATGGAGAAGGTTAAGGTGCAAACTGGCAAAGCCGCTCCACCAAGCAGCTTTATTTCACCTACTTTAAGCCACCGGAGTGTACAGCTCACAGAGTTGCCATCTCCTTGGGAGTCAGTGAGGTCCAGCGTCTCTGCTTGTCCGAGAGGTAGCTGGGCTATGCTGAGTGGCTCCCAAGGCCAAATCCTCTGCGCTGACTTCATTTCTGTGTGGCAGGCCCTCCTCTAACTCTGCCTTTGATCTTGTGGAAGACGACTGTGTTTGAGACCGGAGGGTACATTTCGCACAAATGCCCCTGGGAACCAAGAAAATTATTTGTTGAGACTGTTTTCTTCCTATCTTGGAGCCACAAGAATTGAACTTTCTTAACTCTGGCACTAGCTACCCCTGTGATCTAGGGCAAGTTGTGGACATTTCCATCCCCCAATTTCTCATTTGTAAAGGGGCAGAGGGAGGCAAATGATCTCTGAGTTTCTTTATTGCTTAATGGCATGACATAAGTCAAGCTTTAGGCTGGCCCAGGTTTAAAAACTGCAGTAAAATGGAGCCTGGGAGTCCCTCTCTGAGGTCAGGCCACAGACCCTTGCTCAGTTACTGAAAGAAAGTTCATTCCAGCATAAAAGCAAGGCCCAAAGAATAGGTATATCTGACTCTCATTCTTTAAAGCTGCCCTGCTTGCCTTATGTATTAGAAAGCTCAGAAGAGGGTATTTTTCACCCACCTCTGTAGTCTTAGCTCTCAATGGTTTACTCTGAATTACTCACTGAACTTTGCTCTGTTTGCTGTGAGCCACCTTGCAACTTAGTGCTTATTCTTGTTTCTGTGCTTGCTTTGCTCTTCAGACCTGGTGGTGGGTACCGTGGTCCCAGCTAGACTTCCTTCCTTTAGATGTCATTTTGCCCAGATGCACACTGCCGTAGGCCTCGTTGGGTGAGCCTGGCCATGGCCTCTACCATGTGAACTCTGCCTCTACAGACATGGCACTCCTTAGTTTTAGCTGATTTCCTTGTGCAGTGCCTGAACATGGTAACAAACAGTAGGTGAAATGGAACCAACAGAACCTAGGAAGAGTCAAACAGGGTTTCTGATTGATAAGCAGGGAACACAGGAACAGTTGAGAGTCCGGAGTCTAGAAATCAAGGATGGAAAGTAGAGTCCCAGCTGCTGGACTGGAGTTCAGGGTTTGGACTCTAGTCTTGGATGCTGGTGGTTGAGGGTTCTAACAGGATCAAGGTTCTAATGGCTCCAGAGATCCTACAGGCCAGTAGTAGTAATAACTATTATTTACTTACAAGACCCTAATAAATACATTCCAGGTAATGAGTCCTAGTCTTTGGGAGGCATTCTCCAGGAAGTCTGCAATGTCTAAAGAAATGCAATCATGGCCCTTAGTCGATAGCTCAGTATCTACTGGGGCTTGGCTTCTTCTACCTTTCCTTTACCTGCAGGTGATAAGCCTAACTAATCTGGCCCAAATGAATCATATTTAACCAGGCTTTAGAAATTTCAGTGTTTTAAAACTTTCTGGGCCAGGTCATCTACCTTCAGTCCAAGGCTCCCCTGTGAAGCAGCCAAAGGAAGGACTGTCACTGAGGGAAGTGGAGTTGAACAATAGGTGAATGGGTAGGACAGCCTGGCTGAAGGGTGGGGCAGGGGAAGGAGTCCAGTACCTGAGTCATTCATGAATTAGGAGAGATGCCACTTCCTGGGAACTTAGTAAGTTCTTGGGAATAAAAACATGAATAATCTACCCTTGACAATTCTTCCCAGAAGGATGAAGGATTAAGGTTAAAGAAGTCCTAGGTCACGGCTGAACTAGCAAGAAAGGTGTGTCCATGCTGAGTCCTAAGATGCAAGCTGTTGCTGCTTTGTGCTTCTCACTCCAGTCCAGGCTGGTCTTTGGGGTCAGCTTGAGCTGTGGGGAAGACAAAGGATGAGGAGACTGAGTTGTGGGCAGGTTAGGGCTTTCTGGTACAATCTTTTGCAGAGCCAGCCCATTTTTGGCAAAAAGTATTATTCTCTAGGCAAGTGTTTATTTGCAGTGTTGATCCAATACATTAGCTTCAGAAGTAGTTGCACTCATTTTGCCAGTTTTCCAAGCTCTGAACAGCAATGGAGTTGATCAAGGAACCAGGCATTTTGGATGGGAAGCTCTACTTCAAAAATGCCCACATGTATAATTGTTTCACTTTCTTCCTAAATTCCTATGGCTGGAAGGAGCCTTAGAAATATAAACTTCTTGTTTAGAGATGAAAAAACTAAGGTCCTAAGAGCAGAGGGTTTGCTCTATGCCACGTGGCTAGCTAGAGGAAAGCCAGGACCCAAACTGCAAAGCCCGGCATTCCTGACACTGGCTTTTCAACCCTATCCCAATCTCTTAATTCGTGGATGGAGACCGTTGAAGGGGTTTTGAGATTCTGCTCCAGGATCAGGGAGCAGTTGGCCTTGCTCCTGGAAACCGTGGCTGTGTGGAATCATGGTTCTCTTTCTAGAGGAGTTTCCGGAAGGTTTGAGAAAGCAGTTGGGAATCTGAACCATGGTTCATTCATGTGTTCAATCCACAAATGCGTGTGCCTGCCATAGGTTGGCACCGTTTCAGGGGCTGGGAGATGGGCACAGTGGGCAATGAGACATCCTTAACCCTTGCTGTCATGGAGCTTACAGTCTAATAAAGGATTTAGGAAGCCCGTTTTCTTCCTTTAACCTCTCCAAAGTCCTTGTCCAGCGCCCAGCCACGACACTCTATTTGATTCAAACAAAATTCAGAAGAGTGAAACACATGCTTAGTTGTTTCACTCTTGGTCGTTTCATGGTGAAGAACCTCTCCTCTCTCAGAAAATAAAGCGTGAGAAAGCCGAAAGGCTTGAAACGTCAGGAAAATGCAGTAGCTGCCTAAAGCGACTTGTTTAAAGCTTTAAACATAGGGAAAGTCAGGAAGAGTATGGGTTCTTGGCCTTTTAGAAGAATGGATTCTTTTAAAAATTCAAAAGCTTCTAAAAATTAAGGAACACCTAAAAATTCCAAAATATGTCTAAAAACTTGTCTTTCCTTTACACAATAGGAAAATCTACTGACTGCCCACATTGAGGCTCTTCATTACCCGCTATCGCCCCAATACTTAGGAAACTGCCTTGTACAAAGTAGATACTCGATACATAATTGTTTAATGAACAAATGAATGAATGAATGAATGGCTGTCACAGGTATAGGTCTATGGTATTTACATACTGATGGTCCACAGAAACGAAGCACAGTTTGGGAATTTACTACAGACTCATTATGCTCCTAGCAGACCTTTGCCTAGGGTATTTGAAAACTGTGTTCAGTTCCACAGGGAAGAGAAATGAAAGCTATTTGTTGTAAAGTGCCAGGCTGATCCCCAAAATGTTGAGAGCCCCTTCAAGTTGACTTCTACCTTCTGAAGGGAGGATGGGAGGAAGAAGTCATGCCTCCCAGATCAGTCTGGGAGAAAGAAAAGGACGTTGGAAGGGAACTGGGAAATCTGAAAAAAGGAGAATGGTGTCAGAGTGTTATTATTTACAAAACATTTTCGTATCCATTATCTTAGTTAACCTTACAGCAATTTGGGGAGGTAGATATTACTATTCCCATTGTGCAGATGAAGACACTGAGGCAGAAGAGCCGAAGCCAGGGAGTGGCAGGGCAGCCTGCACTCAAACCCAGTTCTTCCGACCTTAGGGCCAGTGCTTTCTCAGGCACCTCGTGTCTTTGTAAATACGGCAATACCCAGCCTCCTGAGTGCACACAGACCTCTGCCCGCGAACCCCAAAGTAGGGGATTTTGTGGTCGATCTGTCTCAAAAATGATGGCTGCGGTACACGGGTGCACACTCCCTATTTTAGTTGACAGCATCACCTTGTGGATGAAAACACATCTGGTGTGTGTTTTTATTTGTAAATATATGGATACTCTGCCGATTAGGGATAATGAGCCAGGCTATTATGCTGTCAATCAGAATGGGTTGGAGGTTGAAACTTCTTTTTCCGGAGTTTATTTTTTCAAAACCAACGACTTTGATCAAATAATAAAATTTAACTGATGTACTAACAGCATGAAAGCTCGTTTGTTTCTGACCCTGTTGGTTAAAACTAACTACAATTTTGTCTGCTTAATTAATATATTTTTGAATGCCGGAAATTAGAATTTATAGTATTTGTGGCTTCGTGGTGAGAACTAAAAGGGCAAAGTGAAATAATAATAGCAGCTTAGCAGAATCTCTGTCTAAAACAAAATGATGGTAGGACCTCAAGTTTGAAGATTTTGAAGTTATGCCCTTTCAACTTTGGGTGACTTTAAACTCACTGAGAATCAGTTTCTTTATCTCTAACAAAGGGAGATAATTCCAAGCTTGTAGGATGGATGTAAATGCTTGGTTACCTGGCTCCATTTACGTAAATTTTAGGAGAAAGAGTTCCTGGATTTAATGACAAGGAATGAAAACTCTAAGACAATTATTCATTCAATTGCAGACAGAAATCCACATCACTAAAGCAAAAGATTTGGACACATTTTAGCAGGAATTTTAGCTGGTTTGGGTTTTTCTGCTGCTGCAGTTTTTGATAAATGAACAGGTCTATAAAATCATTTTTCTTAACAGTGAAAAATGACAAATACCCTGATTTTCCCCAAAGATCCCCCGAAAACACATGAACTAATCCCCACAACTTCTTAAGAAAGCAAGGGCAATTTATCCCAGTTTATCTGCTTTGGAGGTGACTATTTGATAGGAAGCTTAGCCAGCTGCATTATGTGCCATGTCCTGATGAAATGTTTCCTTCAGAAATTTTCTTAAAAAAAAAATTTTTTTTTCTCTTTTTACACAAAATTTCCCTTTCTCTTGTATGAGAAAGCTTTATTGGGCAATCCATGCAGTAGCTGGAAGGGCTTTTAAATAATGTCTCATGTTCATAGAGTCTGAAAAAAGCTGGCCTGCTTTGCTCTCCCATACCAGTCTCTCTGCAGACTGCTCCCTGCCAACCTCCCTCCCTTCCTTCCCACCTCCCCAAACTCTCACAGCTGAAGGTCTTCAGGGCAAACTTTCAGTTTAAATTTCCCGGCTTTTTGTCAGTTTATGTCAAAGCGTAGCCACCTCTCTCCCACTGACTGTGGAGGCTTTGTTTTTCCTTCCCCTCCATTTGCTCCTTGTTAACCTCCGTGTACTGTGTCTGCACGCTTAGAGGAGGCAGACTGCTGATGACAGATGGTGGGGGGGGGGGGCGCGCTGGGAATTGGGTTGCACTGGCAGGGCGCCAAGGGATATGCCTCGCCGCGGGAATGCGCAGCCCAGAAGCTCCTCCTTGAAGCCGTGTCCGCTTGGTGCGGCTCTGTGGGCGGGTTTGCCTGTGCCTGGGCACACGTGGCACGCTTTGTTGTGGTGGTGGTGGTTGTTTTTGTTGTTGTTTGGGCCAATGACAACAGAGGCCTCTCTGGCTGGCTGCTGCTTTTTACTCTTGGCAGTTTCCAGGCTCCCAGACAGGAAATGCTCCCAATGATTGCAGCTGTGAATTGGCCCATTTTTCTGGAAAGAGGATAAATAAAAGAGTTTTGTGGGATCCTTCATTTTTCTCACCCAAGGAGGGACTCATTGAACACAAACAGACACCCACACAAGGAGGCGTAGGGAGATGAAGGGGTGTGTGGGGAGAGGGAGGGAAAGGCAGTCATCAGAAACAAGAGGAAATCCCGTACCAGTTTCGGCAAGTATTTCGAGGCCTGCAAGCGCAATCGCTTTGCAGCATATGCAGCGCGGGTTTCTGGAGCCCGATGGGGCTGCTCTGGAGGAGAGAATGCCTAAAACCCTTATGGGATCACCAAGAGCTGCACTTCCATTCATTCCTTTAACAAATGTTTGAGAGCTTGGTCTGTGACTGGTAATTTGCTGGAGGTGAGGATATGCTGGGGAACAAAACGGACAAAGTTTGTATTTCATGGAACTCTGGAGGCAATAGGGGTGAAGGACAAAATGCAAATAATCAAGCCACACCACAATTACACACTCTTGCCAGTTTTCTCCATGCAATTTAACAGGCCACTGCGGTAGAAACTATGATGATGATGGATGAGGATGATGATGATGGTGGTGGTGATGATGATACTTCAGAACTTTTCATGGAGACTGTTCATGTGCCCAGCATTGTTTGAGGGTTTTAAAATACACTTCTCATTTAACGTTCATAATAACTCCATGAGGTATGAACTATGAGGAGGGGTATTTGGGACGTGGCCAGAAAAAAAGACTTTTTAAGGAGATCAACTCTGAGCCGAGATATGAAGATGCAGAGGAGTCGGTCATTTGAAGAGTCAGGGAGAGGGAATACCAAGCAAGATGTAGGAAAGAGCTTGGTGTACTCAAAAAGCCAAGG
>PVKH010032864.1:0-12102 GCA_004027955.1 Chaetophractus vellerosus | reverse complement strand
ATTTATTTGTGTCTCGTTTTCCCAAACGGTAAAATTGGAATAATAGAAATACGATTAGGTTGACACACGAGGCTCTTGGAATAGTGCCTGCCCATCCCTGGGGATTCCAGAGGAAGACCCAGGCCACACCCTGGAGGAACTCATGTTCTCCCTAAATCCTACCTCCCGTGGGAAGTTCTGTCAGCGACCTGGAAAGATACTGTGTTCAGGCACAGAAAGGAAATGCACCTGTGCCGCCGGAACCCAGCTCTGTCACCAAGAGCTCAGCCGCCCTCTGCGGATGGGAGAGGCCGAGAGGGCAGCAGAAAATGGCTGCATCCAGGGCTCAGAGTCCCAGGTACCAGGCCCGGCTGAGTGGACTTTTACTCCAGAAAGTCCTGGTGGGATCTCCTCTGCCAGCCGCAGGGGATGGGACTGTGGACAATGCAATCTCTGCCCTCATGGAGCTGGCATCCTACCGAGAGGAAGATCCTAAGCAAATTGGCAAGTGTTATATTATACGTCAGACGGGGATGCTGCTGTGGAGGGGAAAGGGGCAGGGTGAGGGGAACGTGGTGCACCAAGAATGAGTCACTAGGATGTCTGGACGGGGCTGCCTGTGAAGAAGCATTTTAGGCCTTTTGACAAAGAAAACCGCCTGCGCACGGCCCCTCAGCAGGTGCTTGCTTGAAGTATTTGAGACAGAGCACAAAGGCCAGGGTGGCTCAAATGGGGGGAAATAGTGTCCAGAGGTAGCAGGGCCACTTCACATCCAGCCACCACTGTGCGAGTTTGGCTTGCTTTTTTTATTTCTGAGGAAGAGGGTTTTGAGCAGAGAAGTGACATTTGCTGTCTTAGTTTCCTAGCGCTGCTATAACAAAGTACCACCAACGGGGTGACTTAAACAATTAAAATTTTTCTTAAAATTTTATTTATTTATTTATCTCTCTCCTGGGGTACATAACTTATATGCAAAATATATTCACTACATCACAATATCCCCAAAGCCTTAAGTCCTTTTCAGTAATAATACTGAGTATAAAGTCTCATCAAACTCGGTTATGGGTATGGTCTTTCCTGGCACAAAATTCCCCTGTCTGTGGACCTGTGAAACCTAGAAAATAAGTCAGCTGATTCCAAAATACAATGTGGGACAGGCAGAGGATAGATGTTCCCATTACAGAAGGGAGAAATTGGCAGGAAATTGGCAGGGGTCACAGGTCACAAACAAGCCACACACCGCAGACACCATTAGATTTCAAGGCCTCAGAGCTACCTGTGGCCCGATGCTTTCTCCTCCAGGCCACCTGGAGCAGCAGTCCTACACTTCCAAGCATCTCTGCAGTGGTCATACTCTCCCCAAATGCTGGGGCCTAGGACCTACCCTCTCCAAGCACTGCAGTGCCAGCCAAACTCTCCCTGAATACCTGGGCATAGACCCCATTCTCTCCAAGCTTTGGGGTGGCAGCCAAACTCTCCCCAAGCATTGGGGGTGGGAGCCTTGACCCCTCCAAGTACCTGGACAGTGTACTTGGAGGGGCCAAGTGTAGGGGTGGACCTGCCCTTTCCAGACATGCGGGTGGGCCCTCTCTCTTGGCCCAAGGAGATCTTTTTGGCCCAGACCTTTGCTTCTATGGATCTGCCTCTGAAGTCATTCTTCCATCAATTTCTTGTCCCTTCTCTTTCCCTTTCAGTCCAAATTTTGCAACACCCTTGTAAGATTTCTCTAGAGAAACAGAACTGAGAGGATTTATATTTGTAAATATTTAGAGATTTATTATAGGAATTGGCTCATATGACTATAGAGATTGTCAAGTCTGAATTCTGTAAGGCAAGCCACAAATTGGAAATTCAATGAAGGTGAAATTGAATTCCCAGGAGAAGCCACAAGCTGGAAACTCAGATGGAGGTAAGAAATTCTCCAGGAGATGTGGGTTAGGTAAGTAGAAATTCTTCTTCTGACTGCAGAAACCCTCATATCTCAACTCCTACTGGATCACTAGGAGTATCTAGTGCCACTTCCATTTTTACACCTTGATTCCTGGACCCATGAATTCTGGCTATGGGAGAAATAGCACTATAGAGAGGACGCTGATTTAGAGCATACACAGCCTCCTGGAGAACATTGCCCCAGCCCTGCAAGGTATTGCCACCCAGTTGGTGCCATAATTGAGTCTTCAAAAGACCATTGTACCATCCTGTCAATCCAGCTGTTTCAGGATAATGGGGAACTTGGTAAGACCATGAATTCCATGAACAAGTGCCCATTCCTGCACTTCATTTGCTGTAAAGTGGGTTCCATGATCAGAAGCAATGCTGTGTGGAATATCATGATGGTGGATATGGCATTCTGTAAGTCCATGGATGGAGTTTAGGCAGAAGCATTGAGTGCAGGGAAGAGCAAAACACTGCCTTTCCCATGATGGAAGTGATCCAGTGTAAGCAACCTGTCACCAGGTAGATGATAACCTCAGGAAATTGTGCCATATCAGGGAATGAGTGTTGGTCCCTGCTGCTGGCAAACTGGCCACTCAGAAGTGTTGGCAGCCAAGTTGGCAATGGTGAGGGAAGTCCATGTTGCTGAGCCCATGCCTAACCTTCATTCCTGCCACCCTGGCCACTTTTTTCATGAGCCACCTGGGCAAATAACAGGAGTGGCTGGGGAAAGACTCCACTTAGTAGCCACAGAATGAGTCATCCTATCCACTTGACTGTTAATGTGATCCTCTGCTGAAGTCATCCTCTGGTGAGCATTCACATGGGACACAAATATCTTCATGTTTTTCACCTATTCAGAAAGGTCTGTTTTGCTGGGTAGAGACAGTTCTAGTGGCTTCCACTTGGCCTTTCCTACTATAATAGCCCTCACTCCAGTGTGGGGATACTGCAAATTGCCGAGTATATCTATACCATTTATGCATTACAGAACTGGGGAAATAACCAAAGATGGGGTTCAGGGACCCACTGGACCCACTGATCTTGGCCTGTGCAGCTAAAAGAATGAAGTGGTCATTTCCTGAGATGGAGATTTGAAGAGGGTGAGTTTTTTACATGACCCCTCCTAATGAAAGGGTGTTTGTACTAGATGCTCCTTCCAGATCCATCAATGGAGAATTCACCCACATGGAAACAGAAACTATAGTCAGTGAAAAAGATTGGTCTACCCTACTTGTTAGAAGTGCTGCTTGAGAGGCATGTTTTGTGGGTTTAATAGGAAATGGTATTCCAGCTTCTGATCTAGATCAGACTCTCTGCAAAACTAGGAGGGGTGGGGGTGTCCTTGAACTCTCCTCCACGTGCTCTAGTTACTGTATATCTTGATAGGTGAGGGATTTCCTCTTCCTTTGGCCTAATAGCCCATGGGCATGTAGAACTGTAGCAGTGGCCTCAGAGGTGGTTTCATCTTCTCCCTGCTCCTCTTAACACCCAAACACAGAGTGAAGACGTCACTAAGTCTGTCTGCCTTGATTGATTGTCAGACAGAATGGCCTGCATATTAAAACCTGCAAAAACAATAGGACTTGAATAACTGAAATAGCTGTACCTTCCTTCCATTAATAGCTTTCAGAGAGGCTTCAACTGCTAGTGACGTACCCCTTGGTAATAGATTCCACTGGGCACATGGCTGCCTAAAAGAAAGACCACTCCTCTCAGCCTCCCTTGCATCTTGGTGTCCCAAATGACAAATTTCTAGCCAATGTTAAATAAATGAAAGTGGGGTGTAGCAGCTTCTGGAAAACCTCCTAAATAAGAGTCATTGTGCATACTTGGTCCCTTCTTCCTCAACTCTTCCCTAGAAGTGTTGAATGAGCAAGTGATAACTGGACCAAGAGGGCCACAACCCAGGTAGGGTAGATGGAGTTCAAAGGAGCCTAGTCCAATGTGAAAGAAAAATAAACATCTATCTCTCATTTAAGCCAATCACATTTGTTTATCACTGCAGACAAGCCTAATCCTAACGGACACATACACATAAATGATTTCCATGGCATCATCTCTGGAAGCACTGAATAGAGGAAGACGTAAATCTTCTCCAAAACTCTCTTATTATTGACGGTTTCTTAAGTGTCTTTCAGGGTGTTGGGGGCCTGCAAAGTCATGATAAAATAAGAGGAGGCATCAGGGTCGCTCAAGAATCTACCAGGATGAACAGCCTGCTGCCTCCGCTCAGCTCATGCCCATCTCAGCCCTAAGGTTTGTAACAACCCAAAATGCCGAGGTCATTTTAGCTGTGACCCATTTGCCTCATAGTCAGGTCCCCTTAAAATTCAATCCAGCTTAAAGGTTGCTGCCTTCTTTCCTGTCTCCCAACCACGTTTGCCATGTTGCCCTTTTGACTATTAAATGTGTCCATGGGCATCTCTGACTTAATTTTTTAAATTTCTGTTAAGCAGGCATTGAATTTACAGTGTGTTATGAAAAATAGTTTTTAAACATTTGAGTCTTTTTATTTTCCCTATAAATAAGTGAGGAACATTTTAGCCAGTTTTTTTTTTTAAATCCTGTCACAAATTTCAATTAGCATTGGTTTTAATTTTTTTAATTTAGTTTTATTTAGTTATGTTGCTCTGTATTTCATTTCATATTAAGAGCTCTCAAAAAGATGAGAGACTTTCAAACAAGGCGACTTTGAAGAGAACTGGCCACTAAATGATTGATCGTTGTGCAGGTTTCCTATGAATTGGCTTGAGTGTTATGTTCTGCTCCCTACATATAAGACATTTCCAGAATCTATGCTTTTTAAACCTGAGTCAAATGACTTGAAATCTCCATGCCCCAGTTTCCACACCTGTATGATGTGAATAAAAATGTCAATTTCACTGCACTTTTGTGGTTAATAAATACACTTGGCAAAAATTTAAGCAAAGACATTAGAAAGTGATGGAGAGGATGAGGACAAACTACAATTTTCACACTTTGCAGCAGAGAGGACAAATTGATATAATAGCCACATTGGAAAATAATTTGACATTACCCCAAAAAACTAAGCCTGCAACTACCCTAAATCCCAACTATTTCACGACTTGAAAAAATACTCTAAACTCTCTCCATGTTCAACAGGAGATGCACACAAATGCTTATTGCAGCACTGATTGTAACAGCAAAACCCTAAAATAACAACAGGAGAATGATGTGTTTTGCTATATTCTTAGTGTGGAATAGTATACAGAGATGAAAGTGAACGAACCACCATTGCGTGAAGCGAGAAAAATTATTTTTTAAAAGTCTGAAACATGCCATATTAGGATTCTTCAGAGAAACAGAATGGATATGTGTGTGTATTTGTGTGCAGGTATTAATATATATGACGAGATATGTTTTAAGGAATTGGCTCAAGCGATTGAGTGGGATGGCAGGTTTGTAATACATACGGCAGGCCAGTGGACTAGAAACTCAGGATTTTATGCTGCAATCTTGGGGCAGAATTTCTTCTCCAGGAAACCCCAGTTTTTGCTCTTAAGGCCTTCAACTGACCGGATGGGGTCCACCCACATTTTCCAAGGTAATCTCCTTTATATAAAGTCAACTGATTATAGATATTAACCACATCTACAAAATACCTTCACAACAACATCTAGACTAGTATTTGATTAAACAACTGGGTGCAATTACTTAGCCAAGCAGACACATAAAACTAAACATCAAAAATATAGTATGATTTCATCTATATAAAGTTCAAAAGCAAGCAAAAATAAGTCATGTATTTTTCAGGGATGTGCATGTAGGGGTTAAAAGAAAATCAGGGGAATGATTTACACAAAATTCAGGGTAGTTGATCATATTTGGTGGACGAGGGAGGGACATATAGGACTTTCTGAGAAACAGCCATGTTCTATTATTTAGCTTGGATGGTGAATGTATGCATCTTTATTTTATCATTATTCATAGAAATTGGCTTAAGGACATTGTTAAGGAGATCAAAACTCAATTGACCAATAAATCGTATGACCAGTACAGACCTGTGGTCACCATGGGAACCAGGTAAAAGCAAATGCCTGCTGTCGGAACCACAGCGCAGATCCTACATGCCAGTACTGGTGGTTTTTTTTTTTTTCTCAAAGATTTATTTTAATATTTTTATTTATCACCCCCCCCCCATGCTGCTTGTGCTCACTGGGTCCATTTGCTTTGCGTTTCTTTTTTTTCTGTGTCTGTTTGTCTCCCATTGTTGTGTCATCTTGCTGTGCCAGCTCGCCGCGCCATGCGGGCTGGCAGCTCGCCGCGCCACCAAGCTGGCTTGCCTTCACCAGGAGGCCCTTCCAGGGCCTCCCATATGGTAAACGGAAGCCCAACCAATGGAGCCACAGCCACTTCCCCTGGTGGCTCTTATGTACAAGTAGCATTTATTACTTCACAAGGACAGGATCATTTGGGTCCGAGGAAGAGAAAACACCAACGTGCTGTTGAGACTGAGAGTATTCACAGGTGAAAGTCACATAGTAAGTTTGCCTTCTTCCAACGTTTCTGAACCATAACCACCCTCAAAGCCCTCGCGTTGTCCTGGTTATTCATGGGACCTCTCTGGCTGCTCCGGGAACAGAGGATATAGGCATGTCGTTCAGAGATTAACCCTCCAGATGTGGCTAATGACTTCAATACCAAAGTAGGAAGATACATGTATGTGGGTGGCACTAAGGGGTAGGAAATAGTTAGAGGACCTTCATCAAAGTAGAAAAGGGTGGCCCTGACCACAAATTTAATTCAGAAACAAAACAGGCTTTCTTTGGTTGTAATCATCTCTTTATTTCTTAAAAATACCTCACCTCTGCATAATGTTTGGTTCAAGTCCCACTTAAAAAACAAGCCTTTACCAAGATTCCAATTCATTGGTTAACAACAAGGGAAGAAAGCTTGTTTTATGCTATAAAAAGTTTGATATAATTGCCCTCTTCCCTGGCCTCTTTCTGTCAAAACTGCAAACTCCCACAGTCCTGAGACTCTGCTTAGATTTCCTCCCAATATTTGAATATATAAATACAGGTCTGCAAGTGCACTGCCCTGTTTATGAGCCTTTTAAAGATCAAAGAGTCATTTTCAGCTCTTGGGCTTTTCACTTTAAAAATTACTGTACTTTACCATTAAGGGGTAGATCTTTCAGAATGGCCCATTAGGCTCTTCCCATCCCGTCCCTATCTTAAAACAATCCCTATAGTTTGTGTAAAGAAACTCCATTAATGGAGAATTTGACTCTATTTTGAACATTTTAAAAGTCTCAGTCCCCCTTGAATGGAGCCGAATTAAAAAGGGTATAGGTCTAACCACCATCTGTGCCATTCTCAAGATGCCATAACTCTGATTCAAAACTGGCTGGTCACATTGACAAAAGAGAACATCACCAAGTCAGGAAAAACCTAAGAGCTCACAGAACAACACTGTGGCACTTTGAGATTATTTGTGAATTCCAAAAAGAAAGATTATGTTTGTAAACTGGTCTGTTCCTCTGGGTGTGAGACCCTTTGATTGTATTAGATTCAGCTGAGATGTCTTTGACTAAATTATGTTAAAATTAGGGCTTTGATTGGACCACTTCAGTAGGGTGTAACTCAGGGTTGATTACCCACGCCCTCAATGGGCAATATAAATGGACACTCACAGAAAAAGGCACAGGAAGAAAGAGAGCTCCATAGACATGGAAGAGGAGAGAACTTTGTCATTTCAGTCCTGCCATGTGACAGAAAGGAATAGGCTCAAATAGCTAAAGTCAGAGAGAGCTGAGCCACTCACTTGATAGTTTGCAGCTGAAGAGACCAGAGCCCCTGAGCAGCTGAGAAGTCCCCGAAAGAAGCTGAGCCTTATGCCAGCCTACAGCTGAGATGGGAATACACTGGGCCCACAGAGCCTTAAGAAGAAAGAGGAAGACTGAACCCTCACAGAGGTTAGCAACCATCTTGCCTCGACAAGTGGCAACAGACTTTGATGAGAAAGTACCTCTTATGGTACCTTGAGTTGGACTTTTTAGGACCTTGTAACTGTAAGCTTTTACCCCAAATAAATACCCTTTATAAAAGCCAACAGATTTCTGGTACTTTGCATCAGCACCCCTTTGGCTGTCTAATACAAACACTGTCCTAGATTCTGCCACAACTTGAAGTATGACTGTTGCTCCAAAGTCATGCACAGCCTAGAGACCAGGTCACATTGCTTAACAGTCCTAATTCCAATACGTCTAACTTGTGTTTTTTTGTGTTGTTTCTTTTTTTCAAAATCTTTAAATTCAACATAAGGTTCAAATCTGAACTTTTGAACAGCAGACATATTTCTACACAAACTAAGGTGATTGTGAAACAAATAAGAGGAAAAGTAAAACGTGAGGATAAAGAAATCAAATGCCAGAAACTTTGTGTTTAAATTGACACACTTACTGTAATCACAAATATGATTTAGGTTTTCAAAGAACTGGTTCCCAGAAGTATATCAGGTTGCCTATTCTGAAATTAGGTATAGTTATGCATTTAGGTACATAAAAAGTGTGTTTGGAAAGATTTCTGCTTCCAATAATGATTGAGCAACACTCACACAGAAAACCACTAAAGTCTCAAACTGTGTGTGTGTGTGTGTTTGAATACATTAGAGGGCTACCAAATTAGCAGGGACTTAAGGGACCAATATCCTAAAAAGTGAAGTGGATAAGAAATGACAAGTGAAGTGAGCCTGACATTTTGACTGTATTTGCTTACCCCTCAAGGCATTTTCTGTTTCTCAAGGATGCTGAAAAGCTAAGAAACTTCTGAGTTCTCAGGCTATGGGTACAAACGTTGGATTTCAGAGTTCTCTAAGAAAGAGAGGTGCTTGTAAATATTCCATGCTTTCAGTTGGGACACTCAAAAAGTTATACCTTGGGAGTATAGCCTCACATTACTAAAGCCCAGATTCTAATCACTTCAATATCTACATGGATTAAAGTGAGTTACTCCAAAATTACCTGCCTCTCAGAGCATAGAGACCCTCAAATTATCTCAACAATGTTTTATACACAATGCTTAGTACTCAATCAACAATTACTTGGCATACCAGGAAACATGAACAAGAAACCAAGAGAAATGATATATAAATGAAACATAAATGAAACATGATATGGACTTTAAAATACATGCAATTAGTAAATTTTAAAATGCAGATGACTATATAGAAACTCTCAGCAGGGAACTTAAAACTATAAAAAGGAAAAAAGTAGACATTTTACAAATAAAAATACTTGAACTTAATAAATTAATGAATGAATTTAATATCAAATGAGACAGCTGAAGAAAGGATTGGTGAACTGGAAACAAGGTCAGAAGAAATAGCCAGAATGAAGCACAGCCAATGTTTTTTAAAAAATAATACACACAGAAAGTATCATAGGAAACATGAGGCATATAGTGGAAAAATATAATATATAGATAATCAAAATTCAAAGAAAAGAAAAAAGAAAGAGTAATATTCAGAGATGATAGTCAAAAAATGTCCATAGAAGAAGAAAGACATCAAACCACAGATTTAAGAAGAGATTTAAACACCTAGCAGTTTAAATACTAAGACAATTACACTTATGCATATAATAGTGAAACTGTTTAAAAACAAAAATAAGAAAAAAATCTTAAAATCAGTCAGATGGAGGGAAAATGATCTATTATCTTCATAGGAGCAAACATAAGATTGACAGATGCCTTCTCAACAGAAAAAGAAGAAGCTGAAAAATAAAGATGCTGGCAATCAAAGGGAAGACATCTGAAAAATGTACCCAGATAGAAATGAAAAGGGATTCAATGGACTAAAATACCAAAAATAAAAAAATATGAAAGTGAGCATTAACAGAAGTATTGAGTGACAAAAAAAAATTGTAAAACTTACAAGACTAAATAGCAAAATGGCAGAAGAAAATCCTGCATTATAGCAGTTACTTTAAATGTAAATGGATTAAACTCTCTAGTCAAAAGGCACAGATTGGCAGAATGGATAAAAAAAGCATGACCCAACTGTATGCTGTCTATAAGAGACTAATCTTAAATTCAAAGACATAAGAAGGTTAAGAGTGAAAGGATGGGAAAAAAACATATCATGCGAGTAATAACAAAAAGAGAGCTTTGGTAGCTATACTAATATCAGATAAAACAGACTTTAAGTCAAAAATAGTTACAAGGGACAAAGATGGTCATTATATCCAGATGAGTTGGTCAATTAAACAAGAAGACATAATGGTTATAAATATATATGCACCTAACAGCAGAGCCCCAAAATATCAGAAACAAAAACTGCCAGACTTGAAGGGAGAAAGAGACTGTTCTACATTAACAGTAGAAGACTTTAATACATCATTTTCGATAATGGATAGAACATCTAGACAGAAGATCAATAAAGAAATACAAGACTTTATGAATATTCTAAACCAACTAGACTAAAAAGACATATATAGAAAACTTTACCCAACAACAAACAAATACACATTCTTCTTGAGTCTGCATGGATCATTCTCCAGGATAGATCATATGTTGGGTCACAAAACAATTCTTAACAAATTTTAAAATATTGATATAATAAAATGTATTTTCTCCAAATACAATGGAATGAAACTAGTAATCACTAATAGAGGGAAAATGGAAAATTGACAAATATGTGGAAATTAAACAACACACTTTGAATCAACCAATGTGTTAAAGAGGAAATCACAAGGAAAATTAGGTAATAGCTTGAAGCAAATGAAAATGAAAATACAACATGCTAAAACTTATGCGATACAGCAAAGGTATGCTGAGAGGGAAATTTATAGCTCTAGTGCTTACATTAAAAAAGAAGAAAGTGTTCAAATCAGAGACCTAACCTAAAACAGGAAGAACTAGAAAAAGAAGAGCAAATTAAACCAAAGCAAGCAGAAGGAAGGAAATTACAAAGATTAGGGTGGAGATAAATGCAATCATCAAAACCAAAATTGGTTCTGTGAAAAGATCAATAAAATTGACCAACCTTTAGCTTGACTGACAAGGGAAAAAAGAGAGAGGACACAAATGAATAAAATTAGAAATGAATAAAATCAGATATGGGATATTTTGACCAACCCCAGTGAAATAAAATGGACTATAAGCGAAAGCTTTGGACAACTATACCAACAAATTAGATAGCCTACATGAAATGGACAAATTCCTAGAAACAAACAAGTTACCTATACAGACTCAAGAAGAAATAGAGAATCTCAACAAACCAATAACTAGTAAAGAGATTGAATCAGTAATCAAAAACCTCCCAACAAAGAAAAGCCCAAGACCAGAAGACTTCACAGGGGAATTTTACCAAACATTCCAATGTGGAGTGAATACCAATCTGCTCAAATTCTTCCAAAAAGTTGAAGAGGAGGGAACATTCCTTACTTTATCCTATGAGGCCAATATCACCCTCATACCAAAGCCAGATAAAAATACCACAACTAAAGAAAATTATAGGCCAATAACTCTTATGAATATTGAAGCAAAAATCCTCAACAAAATACTAGCAAAACAAATCCAACAGCACATTAAAAGAATTATACACCATGGTCATGTGAGATTTATCACAGCTATGCAAGTGTGGTTCAACATAAGGAAATTAAATAGTGTAATACACTATAACAGAATGAAGTAAAAGAAACACATGATGACCTCAATTGATGCAGAAAAGGCATTTGACAAGATTCAGCCACACTTAATAAAAAACTGTAAGAAAACTAATAATAGAATATATCCTGGGCCCGGCTAGATAGCTCAGTGGATAAAGAGCGCGCTGGGGTACCACATGGGAGGCCCTGGGTTCAGTTCCCGGGGACCTCTCCGAGCGGGCAGACGGCCTTGAGAAAGGCAAGCCGCCGTGGGCGGGGCAAAGCCGCCGTGGGCAGGGCAAAAAGCCGCCACGGGCAGGGCGGAGCCCCCACGGGCATGGCAAAGTCACCCGTGAAAAGCGGAGCTGCTGCCTGCAAACCGCCGCAGAAGCCGGCAGCCCGCAAAAACATGGAGCGGAGCCGCCCGTGAAAACGGAATGGAGCCACCCTCGAACGGAGCGAGCAGCCACCAAGGAAGGCTGATTCTGTGCGTCGCCGCAAAGATGGGGGGAGACAAGTAGCAGTCATAGAAAGACACAGAAGAAAGGACACACAGCAAGAGCAAGCAGAAAGGG